>JAULJZ010064058.1:0-13386 GCA_032270985.1 Heliamphora pulchella | reverse complement strand
TGATGAGCAAAACTTTGAATTCATTTTAATTTGGTTCCCTCTACCATTTTAAAAATAAATTCGCCAGTAGCCTGGTAGTCTGAGAATAGCATGCCACGATAGGTGGACGTCTGCTATCGATCATAAGACCAGACAGACCAGTTTTTTTTAATTTTACTATCTAGGTAATTGACCATGCCAAGTAAAATTAAATAACTGGCACAATTTCGATCCAGTATATAATAGCAGTGACTTAGATGGAGAGAATACTATTATATACAGCTAAGTATATTAATTATCACCTAATCCCAAATTAATCGCTTCATAATGAACACTTTAGATGGAGAAGTGATCCACACTAACAATTATCTAGAATTAATCCTAAAAGAGATTGGTACTGGCAGTACCACAATTAATCTGTCCGATGGGGAGGAAGGCCTTATTGCCAACGCGCAGGATTTAATTATATCGCCTACAAACTGGTGTTGGAGACCGCAGAATTTATCCGTGAATAAATTCTCTTTCTCACTTAAATTTTTAAAATATTTTTTAGGGTTATAAAAATCTATTTAATTAAAATAAATTTAGTAATTTCAAAAAGCACACGATCTTAAAGAATCAAATATCTTTTCGTATACACGATTCCAAAGATTCTGGTTCGCCAAACCATCTTTTCGTGTTTAAATGCGTAATAAATAAAATTTAATAAATGCACAATTTTTTCTGTAACTTTTCAGCTAAGGTAGTAATTAAATATATTTATTTATTTTATTTTTTGTTTCATATTTTTTTAAAAATAATAATTTATTTCGATTAAATATTTTTTTTATTTAATTAAATCAAAATTCAAAATTAATTCCCACGTTTTTTCAAAATATCCGATTTTTTAAAAAAAATCATCTTAAATGTGATATTTTGTAAAAAATAAAGTATCTAAAAAAATTTTATTTAATTAAAATTAATTAATTAAAAAAAACTTAATTTTATTTTTTATTACAAAATATTTTAATTAAAACCGAATTTTTGAATTAATTAAATTAACAGGATAAATAAAATTAATATTTATCATTCATGCAATGAATTGAAAAAAATAAATTAAATACAATATAAATATATTCTGATTTTATAATCCATTTGAAACTCTAAAGAGTTTCAGTCTCTTATTAAGAGATAAGTTTCAGAGGTTCAATCTGTATCAATTTCCTGTATCTTGATTGCATTAGGATTCCTTCAATTCATAGTGATATAGAAATACATCACAACTCGATCAATGCATATCAAAAAAACTATCCCGGGACACCTCGAAAATAGCACCACCGCATGAGCACGGCGCCATGTCGCCACACTTCACCGTACGTCTATGTGTGCGAGAAAAAACTATTTTGCTTCAATTTGGAATTAAGCCACCGTTGCCCAGCCGCAAACCATGCGCACCAGCGCTGCCCAGGCCTTGGAAAACCACTTGGATTTGGATTATTTGCACAGCCACTGATTTGTTTCTAGGTGCGCCACTGTTGGGATACGGCGCTGTGTTTGGCGCTCACAGGCACCCACTGTTTTGGAAACTAATTGGATTGGTGCTTGCTTTTTACCAAAACAGACCCCTGCTACTAGGAAATCGGTGCTGTTTTTTGGGAAACCACGCTGAAATAGTGTTTCTTGGAATATGGATTGTGCCACTGCTAGGGCAGCTTTTGGCGCTGGTGAAACTGTGTTTGCAAACAGCTGCTTATTGGAAAACAGCTGCACCGAAACAGTTTGGAAGCTTGCGGTTGCGCCTGCTTTGCTGCGGTTTTGATTGGAATCCATTGTTTTGCTTTGTGAAAAAAAGCCTGGGATGGCGCCGCTTCTGGTTCAGCCTTGTGCCGCTGCCATTAGGCAGCGTTTAGCACAGCCTTTTTGGCGTTGTTTGGCTTTGGTGCTGCTGTGCTGCTTCTTGGCTGCTGCGGCGTTTTTTTTTTCATATAGAAAAAAAACAAGAGATAAAAAAAATTGCAAAGCAATAAAAAAAAATCAGTTGTTGGCGCCAACCATCGCCGGTTGCCGCCGCCTTCGTTCTTCCATACTTGTTTTTATTTTTTCTTTCTAAAAAACTAAAAAAAAAACTTTAAAAACATAAAAATTTTTACATCGAAACCTATGTCCCGTAGCCTCACATTCGATCTAAAAAAAATTAATCTATCACGGTCAACCCCCGTGATTAAAAAAAATAAATAATCATCATCCACGCATTCAATCAAATATGAAAATAAATGATGATCATAAAACAGGGATTAGAACGCCTGCAAAATAAAGTTAGCAACAGTTCTAAAACTACTCAGCCCCGATAACTAAAAATAAAAAACAAAACGATTCTGATACCAATTGTTGGAGGAAAAACTGCCAAGATCATTGTTTTTGTAAACGATTTTCGGTAAAAAATTAACTGGACGGGCAAACGCTGAAACGAGTTTTAGATAAAAATTTTTACGTCGAACGATCAAAATAAAACCTGTGCAACCAAAGTTAATTTAGAAGAATACTTTTTGTCGATCGATTCTTCAACTACGATTTGATTCGGAGTTGAAACTCCCGTTAGATCTTCTACTGTATTTCCTTACGCGATCCTCAAACGTAGTGTAGGTTACGAACTATCGAGAACTTGTACCGACAGAATCCAGATATCTTTAGTCTTGAAAGACAAATTATGATATATCAATTAAATTGGTTCAGCCTACTCGCATATATATATGGCTACAGCAGAGACTTAGGGAGTAATTATGAGTAAGACTTCCAGTGGAACACAGACACCTACCAGCAGTTTCTGCAATTATGTAAAGATGCAGCGGTTTCTACAATTTTCATAAAATACTGAATTACAGTTCACACCACTAAATAACTATAATTGCACTCTGACCCATAATCTCAAGATTTTCTTACATTGAGTTTCTGTTATTAAATGCTTACCATTTCTTCTCATATTAAAATTCTCGATACCTGCCAATTAAATTTAATTACTAATAATTTAATTTAATCGGCATTTTGATATTCTTAAACCTTTCCGTTTAACTTATTTGACCATTGGATAATTAAATCCACCTCAGAGTTTAGCCCGGTCAAAATATATAAGCATTCTTAAGGTGGTATCGTCAATCCCGATCTTTCAGGACGTGAATTTCGTCATTAATTAATATTTGCGGTATAAATAATACCGCTATCCAACTCACCGGGAATATAGACCAATACAAGATCGCACCCTCTAATGAATCAAAATAACGAATATTAAATATACTCAAATCAATAATTATTTCAAGATTTAAGAGGATAAACATTATTCATAATAACCTTGAGGTGTAAATTAATTTATATAGTTAGTTTAAAATTAATTACCCCAAATGCCCATTCAATACACACAAAGTGTACTGGCACAGAGAGTCGAAATAATAAACGACGCTATTATTTGTTCCCCGTAACCAAAACAGGCCTACTAAAACTCTGTGGCACAGTCGTACCGATGGTATGTCTATTTTCATCTAAACTGTGAACATAAAACTTATATTCTGCAAGAATTTAAAATCTGATCTTCTGTGTACAAGCCATACTGTACACACCAGATTAAATACTATACAGATTATTGGATATCTATGCATAACAAAAAAAATAATATATATATATATATTGCTCATAAATATTCTCATAAAATAAAAAATTAATTTTATTAAAAAATAAAATTAAATACTAAAAACATCGTTTTTAGTATACAAACCCTAACAATAGATGCATTTGTCAAAACTTCTATTAAGAAAAGCTGTCTTGACATCCATTTTTCAAATTTCATAATTGAAATGAGCCACAATAGATAAGAGAATCCATATAGACTTAAGTATGGCTACTGACGAAAAGGTTTCCTCATAATCAATTCATTCTTTCTAAGTGAACCATTTTACAACAAACCTAGTTTTGAAGGTTTTCACATTCCCGTCTGCTCCTATCTTTCTCTTGTAAATCCACTTGCATTCAATGGATTTTATCCCTTCGGGTGGTTCTACAAGTTCTTAGACCTGATTAGAATGTATAGATTCTATCACTGAATTCAAAACCTTTTGCCAAAGATCTACATCTTTATCTTGGAGTGCTTTATTGTAGTTATAGGGTTCAGTATCTAATTATACTAGAATTTCGTCAAAAGACTCTCTCAATAACATATACTGACCAGGTCGACGAACAACCCTCTCACTACGACGAGGCACTACCTGCGTCTATGTACTGACAGTGATACGGTGTGCTAATTCTGAACCTTGTGTACCATCATTCGCATGCACCCCTGGTTATAAAACCAGCATGTTTGTGGTAGTACTCTGATTTGGTTCAGAATCGGCATATGTCTTGATAATCCTTCCACTACGACGAGACAATGAGATATCGATAACTCGTGCTTTCTCTTTCATTTTACTGGTATTTTCTCTCAATTCTTCTAAAATAATTTTACTCTTGGACTTGTGGTCCATTATATAATCATTTCAAGAATCGGGCATTGGTACTAAAAATGACCTTCTGATCTTTAGGATTATAAAACAAACCACTATTCGTTCCTCTGAAATACCCGACAAAGAAATAGACCTTCGTTCTTGGTTTTAACTTACCTGCATTCCTTTTTAACACGTGTGCTGGATATCCCCAAATTCGAATATGTCTTAGGCTAGGCTTGCGCTCGGTCCACAATTCTGTGGGAGCAGAAGGTACTGATTTAGAAAGTATTAGGGGAAAAACCCTTTCTTAGAATCTTACATACTAAAACGAGTAAGGATGGTGTCAATATAATTGGCTTGTGATAAACCCAATATCCTCTATTTCTGATCTCGCATAAGTTTGATCCTAAGAATGTGACTGGCTTCTCCCATGTCTTTCATATCAAACTGCCCAAATAACCATACTTTAACCGAAGATAATACCCCCACATCGTTTTTGATGAGTAAGATGTTATCCACATAAAATACTAGAATGACCACTACACTTTCATCATGCTTCTTGTACACACAGGATTCGTCTGGGCTTTAATCAAAATCATAAGACTTAATAGCCTGATCAAACCAAGTGTTCCAAGATTTGGATGCCTACTTAAGTCCATAAATTGATCTCTTAAGTTTGCATAATATGTACTCCTAGCCCTTTACTATGAAACCATCTAGTTGCACCATATAGATGTATTCGTCAAAACTTCCGTTAAGAAAAGCTGTCTTGACGTCCATTTACTAAATTTCATAATCGAAATGAATCACAATGAATAAAAGAATCTGGATAGACTTAAGCATGGCTAACTTCTTTATGAACACTCGTGATGTATATGTAATTAATTTCATTCTATTTCATGTAAATGCCATGAAGTGTGTTGAGAATTAAAACCCTAAATTTGGGTGTGGATTATTCTTTTGGTTAAACATTGGGTTATTGAAAGACTATGAAGATGGAAGTTAAAAAGTGGATTTAATAGGTGTTTAATCCATGGAAATATCCTATTGTTATTATTTGAGAATAATATGTTTAAAATAGGAGTTTGTTGGAAACTTAATTGATTGTTGGATGATTGTGAAATGAGATTTAGTTTGAGATGTAAGTTGGTTTAAAATCCATGGAATTATAATTATTGCACTATTTGGGAAAAATATGCATAATTAGGGATTTTTTCGTTTAAAATGATGTTGAGTATCGAAATTGTGATAATTGATGATATGTTGTAGATGTATGTATAGATGGATGTATGTTGAGTTGGATGTGGAATTAATGTGGGCTTGATTAGCTCTTCAGTAAAAGAATAAAAACTTGTGTAAGATTAGGTGCTCATATCCTTCGAGTTTAATCCCTATAAAGGCAGCGTAGGTGTCCATATCTTTCGGTGTGACCGTAAAGGGGTGTAATTGTACGTAGGTACCATATACTTCGATTTAACTGTAAAGGGACATGATTACATGAAGGTACCAATATGCTTCGGTTTAACCATGACGGGATATTATTGAATTAATGTACTCATATCATTCGGTATGACCGTAAAGGGGTGTGATTGTACAACGGTATACTGTTATTATTCAAATGTACGTTAATCAGGTTATGGGAATACAGTTGTTTGTAAATCATGAAAAAACTAGATATTTTGGGTTGAATTTGTTGATATAGAGTTGTTAACTGCCTATGGAATATGGTTCATTTAGGTTATTTAGAATCCTATTGAAACTCGGCTCACATTGTTTGAATCCATATTTTTCAGGTGGTAACGATGTGAATTTGCCATAGAAGATGCTAAAAATGTTTTGGATTCTGTTTTTGGTGATTGGGAAGAACTCTATTTCCATGTTTATAATGTTGATTGATTCAGAAATGTGAAGGTTTTGTGAAATTATCGGAGATATATATTTTTTAGTTGTTGGGTATCGTAAATGTTTGGGATTGTAAGGCCATAAGGCTATGAATTTTATATTTTTGGATGTATTAAATGTTGATTAATCTTCTTGGGAGGTGTTTCGAGTATAATCCTTGTGTATTTTATGATTTTGAAGTTGGTTTTAGTGAGATTTTAAGTTCTAGAACCTCTCATTTTCCCAACGATGGTGGTTGGAATTTTTACAAGGAAAACAAATTTTAAAACAAGCAATTTGGTGCTGGACTGCTTGAGCAGTCTAGAGTTTGCTCGAGCGGTCTATCATCATAGAGGTGAAAAATTGGGTCTGCTAGGGACTACTCGAGCGGTCTAGGATTATGTTTAGAACAATTATTTGTTTATTTTTGTTTTTAGCAAATTTTTTAATTGTTCAGTCATACTATTATATTTTTTGATTTTTTTCATTGATATGAGTTAAAAAAATAATTTTTTTAATCAAAACCTTAAAAAAATTCATAAAAGACAAAAAAAGGTCAAAATAAGCTAATAAGTTAAATTTTATGTTACTTATTTTCATCTTTAGTGAACATTTTTCATCTTTTGATTAAATTTTTTTAAAAAAATTTTCAGTTATTCTCAACGAGACGATTCGAAAAAATTAAAAAATTTAATCAAAAGATGAAAAAAGTTTAAAAAATACAAAAATAAGCAAAATTTATCAAACTTATTCCAAACGGGCCTATATTTTACACACAATGTGAATCATGCTATCTGAATGGATACATATAATTAACTATATATTACAATTAAATGCTTTATCTACTTGATCTTAGTCTGTAATTATAATTTGCACTCCCTATTTTTAAACATAAAAATTCGGATTTTGGTAATCATACATGCATGTTGTGATTTCACTATCAAGATTGGATTTTAAAAGCAATTAATTTATTTTATTTTTTATGGCTAAGGAACTATTTGGTAACTTAGGTTTTGATTGGCAACTTTGGCTTTTTGAGTAAAAACGTAAAAAAACTAAGGTTGTTTGTTTGGCAAAAAAATAAAAAAACTAAAAAGCCTAAAAATTAAATCAAAACACAAACTCTTAAAATATTTTATTTAGACTTTCATCACTTTTAAAATACAATAATACCTTTTATTCATAACATATTTACTACAACTATCAACTACATATAATTATTAATATTAAATATATAGAGTGGTAAAATTGTCTATTTTGAACAAAAAGTAAAAAAATTTAACTTTTTACTCAAACAACTAATTTTAAAAAAGTAAATTTAAAAGCTAAGTTACCAAACAATCTATTTTGAATCCAATTTAACTTTTCTAACTAAAAATAAAAAAAATTAAAAAAATTAATTTTTAAACTAGTTGCTAATCGAACTCTTAAGTGAACAAAGCTTTTAATGCACAATTAGCTACCACTTGAGTTTGAAAGAAGAATTTTACATTAGAGGTATTTTATAATGATCAAGTGTCCATTGGTCGTATTAAATTGGGTAAAAATACATTAATTTGTCTTGAGATTTGATTATATGACAGTATGGATCTAATCATAAATCCTTGATTACAAGAATTTTGCTCAATAAATTTTTTTCTTTTTTATCTTTTATCTTTTCTGCTTCCATCACTTAAATTAAGAAAGAACATTTTACACAAATGCCCATCGAACTAATACACGCTTTGAACTAGCTTAAAATGAAGTTAATTAACTACAACTTTAAAATGTCATAATTTTTATTCTGTAAGTCAATTTTACATAGAATTAACTATTTTGAAAACTCTTGTCGAGATCCTATCAAACGGTATCCATGTTGAATATCAATTTTTTTGAAATGACAGATAGATTTTAATGTCGATAGAATTGCATTGCAAAACAAAGTCACTTTTCATGAAATTTCACTCACAGATAAGTTTCACTATCAATAAAATTAAAAATAACTTTTTTCAGAACTAGTGAGAAAAATAGTAATTTGTTTCAAAATTAGTGTAACTACTATCCACACCTCAAGAAACCACATGAAATTTTCAAAACGTAGTGCAAAATGTACACAATTTAACTGTCGGTGGAATATTAAAATGAAAAAAGAATAATAACCAAAATTGTAAAATTTTACTATAAAACAAATAGATTTCATAAATTACAGTAAAAGTTCACTATAATTATGGCAAACTTTTATTTTTTCTCTACTGAGATTATCATTGTTAGACCTATGGTTTAGCCTTGATGATGTAGAAAATGCAATATGCAAATAATATTTGATGCATTGATTATGAAGAAATTGAGAAGAGAAAATAACTGTATATTTTCTGTATATTGAAACTGTACAATATATGGCCTATTTATAGGCAAATAGGAATAAGCAAGAAAGGAAATACAATAAATAGAGAATAAAATCAAATCAGAATAAAATCAATCTAATATTCTAACAGATTAATTATGCCTTGTTATTAAATATGTTTAAAATTCTTTGATACAAAATTAGTACATCGTCTTTGCTAAAAAGAAGAGTACAAGCTTTATATATTATATAATCTTGATTATATTGTTTGAAATGTTAAACTCAGAGTTCATTCATTGATATGATATCATTGTGTCGGAAGTGTCCTTTATCATATTTATATATAATGAAAGAATTTACTCAAAAGAGTATTTTGCTTATGAAAGTATTATATATATATATATAATGAAAGATTCAAAATTGATAGGTACTCCCTCTCTTTCAATATTTTGGGGGAGGTCACCGTATGGGAAAGCCTTTTTGGGTGACATTTCAAGGAGATAATTATTTTATAATTAAAATGACTTCAATCAATTCTAAGATACAGTCATTGTAATGCTCCAAATTAGGGTCATCAATGATACAATACTAATAAGTAATGATTTACTTAAAGGAGATAATTATTTTATAATTAAAATGACTTCAGTCAATTCTAAGATACGGTCATTGTAATGCTCCAAATTCTAGGGTCATCAATGATACAATATTAATAAGTAATAATTTACTTAAAGAAGAATTAAACGATCATTCAAATTCAAGAGTAATACTAAAGTTTTTACAATCCAAAATAGTACAAGTGTTTAGAAGCTTTTAGCTGAACAATTACATGTCCTCTAGGACAAATATCTTAAGTCAAAAGAAAATTCCAAAAGGACATGTCTTGTTCCGCTTCATCCCTCTAAAAATCTATGGCGCGTACCTTTTAGGGTATACTCCGTCGTGATCTCTTCTTCCTTATCACCTAGCATGAAATTTATAAGTTGCGATGCTCAGAAAATAACTCAAAAACTCTACTTTTCTAGCTTAGGCATGTCATCAATCATAGATTGCAAATATGATATATACATCAAAGATAACAATGAATGATGAAAATGTACAATGCATGTGACCATTTCCACCCAACATGGACTGACAAGGATCTCTTACCCAAGGGTTCGTATGATAAAACTTCCTTGGAGTGAGCATGGAGGTCATTCTGCTCCTCATTGTGAAATAGTGAGCGCATCATTGAGTGATAAAATCGACTATCTCATTTGGGTCACAAGGGTCTGGGGTAAGGAAAAACTCCAAATGTTCACCTAAAGTAATGGAATATTATCCAAAGTCAAACTCACAGTCTTAGACTCGATGCACCAATTTTATTAGAAAATATCAAGATGTGGTACCACACACTCCCATATACTATGCTTCTGTCCGCCTACTCCCAACCATGATGGTATGAAACGGCCGTTTGGCTAAAGACGTAGTATGGCTTAAGACATAGCATGTCTCATGACGTTCATGTATGGCTCCAACAATCAAACAGGGAAAACACTTAACTAAACATGGCTCAACCGCTAACAAAGAATATAATCCAAAACACGTCAACAATCCGTGAACTCAATATATGTTATCCTCATGATAATCATCAATTATAAGATCCTTCTATGTCAACAACCTTGACCGCTATCCCATTTGTAGAAACATTTAACACATGGTGCATGAGCATAAGTTTTGTAGTACTTGGTTTAAGTACTAAAATTTAGCAAATCACACCCTATTCCATGTTCTTTTACAGTAAGGGGAAAATACATTTAAAATTGCAAACTAACTCCATAAAATCTAAAATTTGGATGATAGCCAGTTCAGGATGGCCTTTAATGTTTTCATGAAAAACACTTTTCCAAAATCCAACCTAAAATAGATGTTTTATCCTCTATAAAAATGTGTCAAAGTTGTCGGCATGTTCAAATTCTGTTCACTTTGTTTGAAAATATTTTTGACCTATCAAATGGTACTCAAACTTTATGAAATTATTCAGATCACTAAAATAACATAGTGTTTTAATCTAAGATTTCAATTCTTCCACGTTTTAGTAGTGGCATATTGTTCCATCGCATAGCCCGACGTGCTATCAATAGCTAGGCTTTAGCTGACCTTCTGGCGCAGTTTCCAATTGGTAAGTGTGAGTCAGTCAGTAAGGATCACCCCGGAGATGATTTTGAAGCTCTGTTGGTTGATGACAACAACGAAGAATGAGTATTAAGTTTTGATGGAGCCTCCACAGGGGGCAATGGTAGGGTAGGCATCGTGCTAACAAGTGCGACCGGAAAGAAGTAATTTTCAAAATAAGTCTCAAAATTAGGGTTTTACCCTCTTGAGTGAGAAATTGCATGAGTCTGAAAATTCTTTTCTAAATAACAACCCAACCAAATCACCTCAAATTAATTTTCTTCGTAAGTTAACATCCAACTCTAACTCTGGCTGAAAACCTTGCCTCAAAATGTGTTACATCTCCGAATCCGAGGCACGTAAATCCTACATGACAACCCAACTTTATAAAACGAATGATGAAAAACTTTTTTTATATAATTCAATTCGTGGTTAGAACCTCATTTAAAGAAAAACTTTTAAATTTGGATAATTTTAAAAGATGTCATTTTCCAAAACTTCAAAAATATTCTAAGTATAAATTTTAAAAATTTTGACAGAATTTCTTTTATTTTTCGGATAATCCCAAATTAACTTATGACCTGTCAAACTGAAACAGTATAATGTATTCAAGCGCAGGCTAGATCTCAACACCCAATCGCAATTTAAAACTACTAAATGATGTGAGTGGGGTTCCTGCTGTGAGTAATTCATAGCAGGAGGAGCTGTGATATTTGAAATATTGTATTTTGGATCCTAAGATTTAATCTAAATCGTTTATTGTGTTGTAATCATCGTGTAGGTAACTTTTGTAAAAAGTTAGGTTAATCGGATATCATTATCTATGTGATCATAGTATATTTATTTTGAAAAAATTAATTAGCTTAACAGTATTTTGAGAATAAACTACTAAACAAATGTATCTGAATCATATGATTGTAATATTCGATTAACCTGATTTTTTTGTAGAACTTACCTATTGACAAGCACAACATAATAAATTATTTAAATTAAATTTTGGGATTTAACATAAAACAACATAATAAACGATCGAAAGATTTCTTGAATGAATTGGGTAAAGAATAAAACAAGTGTCAGCTGTTCAATGATAGTCATTACGCTATACATTTGGTAAAAAACTCAGCATTCCATTCAAGTACTAAGCACATCAATATCAAGTATTATTTTATTCGGCCTCAATTGAAAGAGGGTCATTTTGATCTAGAGAAGATTCACACGAATGAGAATCCTGCATCCATGTTTACAAAGGTAGCGACGTGGAGAAGCTGAAGGACTATTCAGTTTCGATCGGTCTTTAAGCGGGGAAGACGAGAAGATAACTCACACTGATTTCCTTAATTGGTTTCGAGGCAACAAATTGAGGTTTTTGGATATTAAAAGGCTTGGAGTGGATTTACTTTAAGTAGGAGATTGTTAGAAGGTGAAGAAAATCTTTCTCTAGAATAGACTAATCGATCGAGCAGTCTGGGTACCAATCGATCAGCCTGCAGCGATATCGAGAGCGGTCAATGACAAATCGATAGATTACAATAATGGGAGTAAGCTTGATTATGATACTTTTTGTAACGCTTCAAGTAAATTATAGTCTAATAACTTAAATAAAAAATTTAACAATGTAACTCCAAAGTTTAAGTCAAAATTATTATTTTTTTGAACGGCAAACAAAAGATTAATTGTATTCACGCACAAAGATTACAAAAAAGACAAATAAGGAAAAAAAGAGCAAAGTATTTGGAGTGAACCAAGATCAAAGACCAGTTCAGCCCAAATGCTAAACGAAGCAATTTGGTGAGGCAACAAACTGCCAGAGAACACGAGCATCACATAACTTAGATATTTTATTATACATCATACTTATTTTTGATATCTCACTGGTTTAAAATGTGATATCACAATTTTTTTGGGTATTGTTTGAATAAATATGTTTTAGCATTTATCAAGGGTGTATGTCTCTTCTAAGGTTTATCGTATATACGTAAATAGGGGCGGAGCAAGCTAATTGGCAGTGGGGCAAATGCACCTACTGGAAATTTTAGAATACCACTATTATTGAATAAAATGAACAACCAGATATTAGAATCGAAAATGAAAATAAAAAAAAAATTAAATAATGGATTAAAGTGCAAAATTTTCTGTAAGCTGTAGTTGTAGTTACTGTATAATTTTATGCAAATTACACAATCACCGTTTCAAAATGGCATTATCATATATTGCAATGAAAAATCTTTTTATTGAAGAAAATGAACAACCAAATATTAGAATCGAAAATAAAAAAATAAAATAAAAAAAAACTAAATAATGGATTAAAGTGCAAAATTTTCTGTAAGCTGTAGTTGTAGTTACTGTATTATTTTTTGCAAATTACTCAATCACTACTTGAAAATGATGTTATTATATATTACAACGAAAAAAACTTTTCATTGAAGAAAATGAACAATCAGATATTAAAATAAAAAATGAAAACTAAAAAAAAACTCAATAATGGATTAAAGTGCAAAATAATGGATGAAAATAAAAAATAAACATGAAAATGGCGTTATAACTTACAGGACAAACAGATTTATAGAATATTTCAAATCTGCACTAAGATTTATTGGCCAGGGA
>JAULJZ010064037.1:0-13387 GCA_032270985.1 Heliamphora pulchella | reverse complement strand
TTTCGAAACAAAGCAAGAGGCCTCAAGTTCTCCTTCTTTTTGCTGCTTGTATTTCTTCTTCTTTACCCTGTTTCTCCTGATCCTACATCAGCCATGTCTTGTATTCAGTAGAAAGATCAGAACACTGCAACTCATGCGTCTCTATCATTGAACGGAATGGCCAGGCATCTTGATATGATGATAGAAACGGAGCCCGTAGTATGGATGAAAACAGATGGCCTCGAATGCCAGGGGAGTTGATCTGATCGCGACCAAACTGCCGCATGATCCGACAGGGGTAATAGAAGGTAGTCTGACGCAAGTCGACCAGCAGAACACCAGGGGGATTCATAGTGGTCAGAGTCATAGCAGGAATCCACCACCAAGAGCACTGCCTGGTAATGTCTGGGCTAGGCAAAGAGGAAAGATATTGTCGCCAAGATGCCTCAGTGTCACATATCTGATAACGCAGACGGTAAAGGAAAGCAGCGACATTGTGCCTGTCAGTGGGAGGCTTTTGCATAAGGTTTATCTTCTCCATTAGCCAGATCTGTAGTAAAAGTTAGAATAGTAAGATAAAAGCTTTACAGTATGATAGAGAGCTTGATACAGAGGAAGATGTTAAGCTCACCTCGAGAAGTAAAGGGCTGCCAGCAAAGGTGGTGGTCTCGCCACGATGAACAGCGTCTAAGCCCGACATTGTCTCAGCTAAAACAAGGGGCACAAAGTCCTTCCCCGTCCACATTTGGCCAGCAATGTCAACCAGGGGACAACTAACCCGCCCGTCAGGAGGGACAAGGAGATACTAGGCGAGGAGGCAAAAGCAAAGTGCGTAACGATAATGCAGCTGAAAGTCGATATCGCTGAGGTCACCAGTAGGTTGAAACCTCTCAATAAGCCATGGGATGTCAAGATAGTCGCCCGAGGTTAAAAGAGAAGCCTCCATCCTGGATAGGCCACAAAATTGCATCACTTGCTGCCGAACAGAGAGAAAAGGGGTAGGAACGACAACAGAACTCCGTGGAGACAAGTCCAAAATGGCAGCAAACTCCTCCACAGTGGGACAGAGTTCTTCGAGGCCAAACCGAAAGACATGGGACTATGGATCCCATAGTTGAACGGCGGCCTTCAACAATGGTTCGTCGATCTGCACGGCCATGAGATGAAATAATGAGTTGATCCCAAAAGAAGCAAAGTTCAGACGCTGATGTGGGAGAATGCCTCCATCCATGAAGAGAGTCGGGTAGCCATCTGAGTGCAAGCAACGGAAAAGGGAGCCTCCAAGGCAGTATTTATAAGGCAGGAAAGGGCGGGGAACCAAACAATTCGGCAAAAGGCACATTCATTGTGGCAGCCGCCAACTTGTATTTGGCGACCGCCAACTTTAAAAAGCATAGTACAATGACATCATCACTTTGACCAGGCAGCCGCCATGTTAGAGGTGGCGACTACCATGTTTAAGGTGGCGACTGCCATGTTGAAAGGGTTCTATAGAAGCGGCTGCCATGTTGAAACATGAAGGGAATATTCAGTTGGTAGTTTTTGTGACTTGTGTAAAATGATGACTTTCGCATACAAGATGGTTTGAGCAGTAAATAAAAGAGAATCACACAGCAGGCGGACGAGAAGACAATAAAAAAAGGGACACAAAGGCCCTAAAAATGCATAAACAGTTGTATAATGTATCAAAATGAAAAAACTGGGGCACCCAGGCCCAACAACCAACAAAATTGAGGCATGTAGGCCCGTGGATCAAATGTATGTAAATGTATTTGACTGGGGTATGCAGGCCCATAAAAAAAATAAATGTAAAGACTAAAGGGGGAAAAGAGCTCTCTCTCTCAAAGATGCCTCGGGCGGACCCGACGAGAAGGACCGACCTCATCTGAGCTACGTCCTCGAAAAGTCACTTGATATCATCATCACCATCATCACTGCCGGAGGAAGAGGATATGGCTCTAGAGCGGCTCCTGGTAGATGAGATGGATCCGGTCACTCTCCAAAACCCAGGGTCATGTGAAAATTCATCAAACACCAGTTTTACAGAAAATAGGTTTTCATACATTCAAATCCACCTGTTGAAATCACAAGAAAACCCAATATGCATCTCTCATAAGCAGTAAACTTCCTGTATAATATACATAAATATATCGCCTTATGGCGTACAAAACTGTCTTTAGGAATAGGCATACCAAAAGAAGGAAAATTATAAAAGTCTTCCACCAACACAAGCATCACCAGAGCTACTTCTCATCCACATCATCACCTGAAAATAGTTTTACAGAAAATTCCACCCGTGAGCCAAAACCCAATAGAAACAGACAATAAAGCTGTAAAACAGGTAATATGCAATCATATAGAGTGGGAGCGTACTCAACCACAAGCCAAAAATGTTTTACGTCATAAAATTCTAAGTTTCCCACAATCCTCCAAAATAGTTTTTCCTTCATAACTAAGCATTTAAACAATGCAAAACACATTTTACAGTTGAAGGAAAACAGGAATGAAAATATCGTTCCCTCACGGAATGTACATCGTGGAAAAAGAAGGATAAGATTCCATGTACCGACTCTGCCACAAGGACACAAGCAGCAACTATAGACTCCTGCCCATTACCCTAGTCCTGAACCATTTAAGACCTACTAGGTAATGACAAGTTCTATACGGAGTACCACGACGTAAAAGCTAACTTTACGAGCCCGACAACCCGAGGGAAAAGAGCACCCAAACCGACCTTCTTTACGGGAACTACCCCGAAGGACAACAAAGGTACCTATACTACGCACATTTTCGGACTTTCACCGAGGGCAACTCGTGCCAAATACACGTCTTCCCGGTACATCTAGATAATCATTCTAAAAAACTGAACCATTTCACAAATATACATTATACATGTATACATAGATCCATCCATCAACATGGAGATCAAACAAAACATTTTCAAAATATTTTTACCGTTTTCAACAAAACGTTTCAAAACTTGAGACTCAACCCCGAAGGCGAGCTCCAAACTTTCAAAACACTAAGTGTTGAGATTTCTGTCAAAACCGTCATTTTCCACCGTTTTCAAGAAAACTCTTTGAAAATCATATTACCACATGTCATACAGTACTATAAGCCAAGAAAAGCTAACAGCATGCTTCTTATCAGAAACACAAGGCTCAAACAGAAAATATGACATTTGATGCATTTTTACCCGGTAAAAACGCATACAATTACATATAACACCCTCATAACAGCAGTAGGTCTAGAATCCTACCTCGTTGGGTCAAAATCCGACGCCTAAAAAATTAGACCTCGTCGGAACAAGAATATGACCGGATGAGCGAAGCTAACAGCGTAGATAGCAAGGATCCATCAGCTGATCGTTGAAAACTAGGCTCTGGCGGGTAAAAAATGTAGAGAGAAGGCAGAGGAAATGGAAAGAACTAAGCTTTTCCAAACATTTCAGGGGCTAGAATACATATAGCCACGCCAAAAAGCCTGTTCAATCGACTGAAGAGGCCACTTTAGTCGACTGAAGCACCTCGAAAAACACAAACCGCCTCAGTTTAGTCGATCGAACCCTTGAGTTCAGTCGACCGAACTCAAGAAAAGTGGTTCAGTCGACTGGGCCAACCCCTCCAGTCAACCGAACCCAAGGTTCTTAACCTACTGGTTTCCACTTTAGTCGACTGAACTCACCAGTTCAGTCGACCGAACTTGCTTGGTCCAACATAATGTTTTGAGTCTCGATTTTGTGTTCGAAGGCCAACCCAACAAGCTTAAATAAGGTTCGAGAAAGCGTAAAACACATCTACATGCTGTTCTACAACTCCAAAACATAAACCATGCATCGAGGCTATTCATATACTAAATAAACATGTCTCATACATAAAAAATTCAAGACAACAAGGTTCCAGGTCTCACAACTCTCCCCCTCTTAAGAAATTTTGTTCCCGAAATTCACTACAAGGTCATGAGGTAAATAGGTCTGGGTATCTAGAATGCATCCCAGACTCAAGCTCCCAAGTCGCTTTCTCAACCCCGTGATGAAGACACTGAACTTTGACATAAGCAATCATTCTCCCCCACAACACCTGATCCTTCGTATCCAGAATCCTTACCAGGCGTTCGTCATACGTGATATCCTCGGCAACCCGTAACTCATCCCAATCTAATACATGTGAAGGATCGGGCTTGTATCTCCGAAGCATCAAAACGTGAAAGACGTTATGTACAGATGCTAACTGAGGCGGCAAGGCCAAATGGTATGCTACCACTCCATTCCTTTCCAGGATCTCGAAGGGTCCAATAAAACGTGGTGATAGCTTTCCATTACGACCAAACCTCATCAACCCTCTGCGAGGCGAAACCTTCAAAAACACATTATCCCCCCACAGCAAACTCTAACGGTCTCCTCCTCTAATCAGCATAACTCTTTTGGAGACTCTGAGCTGTCACCAGACGCTGACGAATCATGACAATCTGCTCCGTCGTCTCCCGTTCTAAGTCGGATCCCATAATAGTGGTCTCTCCCACCTTTGTCCAACACATCGGCGATCTACACGGCCTATCATATAGAGCCTCACACGGTGCCATCCCAATACTGGACTGATAGCTGTTGTTGTATGCAAACTCTGCCAATGATAGATGATACTCCCAAGAACCAAGAAAGTCAAGCACGCACGCTTTCAACATGTCCTCCAAAATCTGAATGGTCCTCTCAGACTGACCGTTGGTCTGAGGATGAAAAGTCGTACTAAAAGTCAGGCTCGTCCCCAAAGCCACCTGAAGACTCTGCCAAAAGCGCGATGTAAAGCGCGGGTCTCGATCAGAAACGATAGTTACAGGTACTCCATTTAATTTGACTATCTCTCGGACGTATAGTCTGCTCAATCTGTCCACTGAATCTCTCACTTGAATGGGGAGGAAGTGCATAGACTTCATCAACCTATCCACTATAACCCAAATAGCATCGTGTCCCTTCGGTGAACGTGGAAGTCCTGATACAAAATCCATAGTGACATTCTCCCACTTTTACTCAGATACAAGCAACGACTGTAATAATCCTGCAGGTCTCTGGTGTTTCACATTTACTTGCTGACAAGTAAAGCATCGAGAAACGAATTGGATCACATCCCTCTTCATTCCCGTCCACCAGAACTGTCGACGTAGATCGTAATACATCTTCGTGCCTCTCTGATGCACTGCAAGACGTGAGTGATGAAACTCATGTAGCACCTCAGCACGGCATGACTCTGGCACAAACAATCTCCCTGACAACCTTAAACTCTGGTCTGGACTCACCACTCATCCTGCTGTGTCTATCCCACTAGCAATGCGGTCCCGTATCATCTGAGCCTCCTGATCAATCCCCTGAGCCTCTAACACGCGTGCAACCAATGCAAGCTGTGAATCTACAGAGTATAAAGTCGCACCTTCCCCTGTCTCCCTAAGACACAGATCAAACTCCCCAACAACTCCAAGCATGTCCCATTCCCGTATAGCCACAGAAGCTAACGAGCCATGAGATCTCCTGCTAAGCGCATCAGCTACGACATTTGTCTTCCCCGGATGGTACTGCAAATCAAAGTCGTAGTCTCCCAATAACTCCATCCATCGCTGCTAGAGAAGATTCAGGTCTTTTTGTGAAAACAAGTATTTTAAGCTCTTGTGATTAGAGAAAACCTCAAAATGCTCACCGTATAGGTAATACCGTCATGTCTTCAAAGCGAAGACTACAGCTTCCAACTCCAGATCATGAGTCGGGTAATTCCTCTCGGGTGTCTTCAGCTGTCGCGAGCCATAGGCTACAACCTTGCCTTCCTGCATCAACACACAGCCAAAACCATCAAGTGATGCATCGTAATACACAATATACCCCAGACCTCACTCTGGAATAATTAGAACTGGTGCACTGGTCAGTCTCCTCTTCAGCTCTCGAAAAGATGACTCACAAGACTCGCTCCATACAAACGTGACTCCCTTACGCGTCAAACGCGTCATCGGTGCTGCAAGCCTAGAGAAGTCCTGTACAAACCGTCGGTAATAAACCGCTAGACCCAGAAAACTACGAATCTCAAAAACATTCCTCGGTCACTGCCAATTCGTCATTGCATCAGTCTTCATCGAGACTACAGATACCCCATCCTTTGACACCACGTGTCCAAGGAATCTCACCTCTGTCATCCAGAACTCACTTCTCGAACTTCGTATACAAGCGATGTTCTCTCAGAAGCTACAAGACGACATGCAGATGCTCCTCATGCATCTCCCTCGTGGGCGAATAAACCAGAATATCGTCCACGAGCACGACCACAAAACTGTCCAGGTAGGAGTGGAAAATACGGTTCATCAGATCCATAAATGTAGCTGGAGCGTTCGTCAGACTTAACGGCATGACCAGAAACTCATAGTGACCATAGCGAGTCTGAAAGACGGTATTCGCTATGTCCTCGTCCCTAATCCGCAGCTGATGATACCTTGATATCAAGTTAATCTTCGAAAAATAGCGCGATCCCCTCCGTTGATCAAATAGGTCATCGATCCTCGGCATCGGATACTTATTTTCACCGTCACCTGGTTCAGTTTCCTGTAATCTATACATAGTCTCAACGACCCATCCTTCTTCTTCACGAACAAAGCTGGTACTCCCCACGACGACGTACTCGGCCGTACAAACCCTTTGTCCAGCAACTCCTATAACTGCACCTTGAGTTCTCGCAACTCAACAGGTGCAAAGCGATATGATGGCATAGAGATAGGAGCCGCTCCTGGAATAAGATCAATGGAGAACTCCACATCACGACTGGGTGGCAACTCAAACAGATCGTCAGGAAAGACGTCTGGATAGTCACACACCACAGGGGGTAACTCTCCTCGAACCTCATTTGGCATATCCAATCTGAGAGCAGAAAAGAGAGAACCTAAGTTCCCTCGAATTCGTACGGCACCTGGTACAGACACCAAGTTCTCATCCCAATCACCCACAAAGTAGAAGCAATCACCCTCCGGTGTACAGATCGACACTCTCCGTCGCTCACAATCTATATAGGCACAGTAGGTAGTCAGCCAGTCCATCTCTAGGATGACATCTAATGTGGTTATGTCTAGAATGATAAAATCAAACTTTAAACAACGACCGGCGACCTCCAGTACGCAAGATCTACAAATAAAGCTCAGCATCAGATTCCCACTAACTGGGGTCTCTACACACAAGGTATTGCCCAACCAGTCCATTTCCAACCCCAATGCAAACACAAATGTAGAGGATATAAATGAATGTGATGCTCCCGTGTCTATAAGAACACTGGCCCATGATCTAAAGACTAGAAGAGTACCTCTGATCATGGCCGGAGTGACTGCTGCATCAGACGCAATTGGCGCTTTAGAAGCACTGCGATCAGCAAGAACATAAGCCCTGGCCTGTGGTAGTCTGGTCTGCCCACCATAATCCTGAGTCGATGGCTGCCTCACAGACTGAGCTGAAGTACCTCCCTTTGTAAACCTAGAAGCCTAAGCCCTAGGCTACTGCGGAGCTTGTAGCCTTTGTACAGACGAAGCAACTGACGCTCCTATCATGCCCTGAACATTTCCCTCTCTGGGACAGGATCTACGAATATGCCCGGACTGACCACACCCAAAATAGATAGGTGGGTCTCTCGCCTGTGGCTGGACGGGTACTAAACTCTGAGTCTGGCCCTTCTGCGGGCACTCAACTGAACGATGTCCCGGCTATCCACAGCGAAAGCAGATCAATCTTCTCTGCTCTGGCCTTCCTGTCGAGGCCACTGCAGGTGTAGGTGCAGACGACTGCGGCTGATACAATCCGGTAACATTAGAACTAGGTCCAGACGACCTCTGGCGCTTTTTCCTGTGCCTCTGGAACTGTGCATCTCCACTGCCCTGCTGACTTCCACTCTCTCTAATTCTGCGGCTATTTGCCAACGAGTTCTCTACCCGGATAGCTGCTTCCACCAGCTTGATGTACACCTCTATGTCCAGAGCTGCAACCCTATCCTTGATAGCAGGTCGAAGCCCTCTCTCAAACCTCCGAGTACGCAACTCCTCAGTCGATACCATCTCAGGTGCAAATCGTGACAGATTCGCGAACTTGGCCTCATACTGGACCATAGACAAATTTTCCCGAACAAGGGAGAGGAACTCCTCTCAGTAAGTATCTCTCGAAGATCTTGGGAAATACTTCTCTAAGAAGACCCTCGTAAAGGCAGCCCATGTCTCATCCACAGTTATCTTGGCAAACTTCCACCACTCTCTAGCATCTTCTTGCAGTTGGAACACTTCCAACTTTATACGCAAAGCATCATCCTCGATGTCTAGAGTATCAAAGATCGACGTGGTCACCTCCAACCACTCAGTAGCGACCTTTGGGTCTGGCTCCCCAGCAATGATCGGAGGATCCAACCGCTGAAACTCCCGCATAGCTACAGAAGCCCTTGGCTCAAGAACTAGTACACTAGCCCTGGTCGCTTCTGCCATAGCTCACATAATGGCAAGCATCTCCTGGACAACGTCAGCACCGCCCACTTGTTCCTATGGGGGATGAACGTCATCCTCCTCTAGAACCTGAACATCTGGAACCCGATCATAAACATGACCTCGGCCACGGCCTCGACCACGACCCCGTCCCCACACTCCTTGTGTGGACATAATTCTATAGGAAGCAATATAAACAAGATAAGCTTTCCTACACATGTTACTATGTAACAAGAACACATAATTATGCTGTCACACAGCCACATAAAATCATGTTAACACGTCTCATACCGAGGAAAACTAACAAGACAGACTCGTCCATTTGGATAACCTGTTTAGATTCCTTGCTAGAAAACACATCGACCAAATGTGTTTCTGACTTGGCTTCCAAATCTGTTATTCCAAACGCCGTAAGGTAAGACTTATCAATCCTGAAATTCAACCTCCATACTCACATATACATAACGATCATGCTCAGAAAGCTATTAACATGTTATAAACCAACGTTAAAACACATGCAAGCAAGCATATACAATCAACCTCACCAGGTGATAAACCCCTTTTTCCATGGCTCTTAGGTATTCGAACCCAGAGTTCTGATTCCAAGTTGTCACGCCCCAAAATCCAAGGTCACGTGAAAATCCACCAAACACCAGTTTTACAAAAAATAGATTTTCATACATTCAAATCCACCTATTGAAATCACAAGAAAACTCAATATGCATCTCTCATAAGCAGTAAACATCCTGTATAACATGCATAAGTATATCGCCTTATGGCGTATAAAACTGCCTTCAGAAACAGGCATACCAAAAGAAGAAAAACTATAAAAGTCTTCTGCCAACACAAGTATCACCAGAGCTACTCCTCATCCACATCATCACCTGAAAACAGTTTTACAAAAAATCTCACCCGTGAGCCGAAGCCCAATAGAAACAGACAATAAAGCTATAAAACATGTAATATGCAATCATATAGAATGGGAGCGTACTCAACCACAAGCCAAAAAGGTTTTACGTCATAAAACTCCAAGTTTTCCACAAACCTCCAAAATAGTTTTTCCTTCACAACTAAGCATTTAAACAATGCAAAACACATTTTACAGTTGAAGAAAAATAGGAATCAAAACATCGTTCCCTGACGGAATGTACATCGTGGAGTAAGAAGGATAAGATCCTATGTACCGACTCTGCCACAAGGACATAGGTAGCAACTATAGACTTCTGCCCATTACCCTAGTCCTGAACCACTTAAGGTCTGCTAGGTAATGACAAGTTCTATACGGAGCACCACGACGTAAATGCTAACTTTACCGGGCCGACAACCCAAGGGAAAAAAGCACCCAAACCGACCTTCTTTACGGAAACTACCCCGAAGGATAACAAAGGTACCTACACTGCGCACAATTTTGGACTTTCACCGAGGGCAACTTGTGCCAAATATACGTCATCTCGGTACATCTAGATAATCATTCTCACAAACCGAACTATTTTACAAATATACATTATACATGTATACATAGATCCATCCATCAGCACGGAGATCAAACAAAATATTTTAAAAATATTTTTACCGTTTTCAACAAAACGTTTCAAAATCTGAGACTCAACCCCGAAGGTGAGCTCCAAACCTCCAAAACACCTAGTGTTGAGACTTCTGTCAAAACTGTCAAAACCGTCATTCTCCACTCCCCTCCAGACATCCCAGTGGACCTGCATCCATTCAAGGTACAGTACAGTGTAATAAATAGTAAATAGTAATTAGTATGCAGTATAATATTCAGTAAGCAGTACAGGGCAGTAATCAGTGTACAGTGCAGTGAACAGCCGTGAACAAGATGTAATACAGTAACCACAGTAAAATGATACCTAGTCGGGGGTCAGCCGGTCCAGTGAGACCCAAAAATGGTCTATGTCCTTCCCCCAAGCCTTCTTCCCCTTTAGCCCACGGGACCACCGGGCTGCTCGGGGAATAACCAGAGGGTTTGCTGCGGAGTTCGCCGGGACATGAAGCCCGAGAAACTCGTAAGTCCACAGCTGCAACGAAGAAGGCGTCGATTAGTAAATAATGGATAATAGGAGAATGGAAATGAATGGAAAAATTCAAAAACTAAATCATACCTCCCAAACCCTCCAGTATCCCCCAATGCTAAGCTCTTGAGGGAACCGAGTCAGCGTCCGCATGAATTCGTAGAGGGTGGCCAGAGTAGCTCCTCCCCAGTCGAATGAGGCAACCCGATCCAAACGAGCAAGGGCGCCAAGGTAATGCAGATGAATGGTATTATCCTTATTCGAAAACAAGGAGGTACCAAACATATACATCAAAAAGCCCTGGGCGATCCACTTAAAGTGGCGGGGCTCAAAGCAGTGGAAGTGGCCGAAGCACTCGAAGAACTAGGTGTATCAAACTCGGTCTCTATCCATCTGAGTAGGAACGGCTCTAAGAAAATACTGCAGCACATCAGCGGAGCGGCCGACGGTCGGATCAAATGGAATGGGTGCTCCTCCAACCCGTATACCGGTAATCAGTGCGAAGTCGAGAGGCGTCAGAGTGGCCTCAAAGGTGGTGAAATGAAAAGTGTTGGTGGTATCCCACCACCGCTCAGCCAGGGCCGTCAGCCAGACCCGGTCATTGCTCGTCCTACCCAACAGGGGTATGAATTGAGCAAAGTCGGCGGCATCAACAATGGCCCGATTAGGAGCAGGGAGTGCATCATACCACTCCAACACCTCCCTGGAGGCAGAACCTCTGAATCCTCTGACATTGTGGCCAGCCTGAAAAGACGAAAACAAGCAGAAGATATATAAAAAATAGATCAAACAAGCAAAGTACAGAAAATGTCTGAAAGTAAACCCTAGGTTAGTGTGTATGTGACGACCCTCCGGTTCTTTCAAGCCCTGATAAATCAGGCAAATCCCTCTAACCCTAGGTTCGTGTGTATGTGACGACCCTCCGGCTCTTTCAAGGCCTGATAAATCAGGAAAATCCCCTACCCTAGGTTCGGGTGTATGTGACAACTCTTCAGTTCTCTCGAAAGTCCTAGAAAAAGACTAGGCACCCTAACCCTAGGTTCGTGTATATATGACGACCCTCCGATTCTTTCAAGCCTTGATAAATCAGACAAATCCTCCAACCCTAGGTTCGTGTGTATGTGATGACCCTCCGGTTCCTTCAAGCCCTAATAAATCAGGCAAATCTCCCTAACCCTAGGTTTGTGTGTATGTGACGACCCCTCGTTTCTTTTAAAAGCCCTAGGAAAAGACGAGTCATTCTAACCATAGGTTCGTGTGTAAGTAACAACCCTTCAATTCTTTCAAAAGCCATAGGAAAAGACTGGGCACCATAACCCTAGGTTCGTGTATAAGTGACGATCCTTTAATTTTTGCACACCCTAGTAAAAGTCTAAAAACCCTAAACCCTGGTATGCCAGGAAGATCTCTGCCTTTTTGTGTTAAAAATAAAAAAATAAAAATATATGTAATAATAATAAAAAAATGTAGAAGTAAAGAAAATCTCCTATTTAATGTTGGTATTTTGCTCATTTTGTCCTAATTTTCTTTAATTTCTAAGATTTTCATGAACTTTTAAAGTATTATCTTAAATTTGTTTATCATTATCTAGGATTTTCTTAAAATTTTTAGAATTATCTCAAAATTGTTTCTCAATTTCTATGATTTTCTAAAATTTTCTCAATTTTTCTAAGATTTTCTAAATTTTTTTTACGATTTTCTAAGATTTTTCTAGAATTCTTCTAAAAATTTGCCCTAAGTTTCTATAATTTTCCTTGATCTTCTAAATTTTTTTTAAAATTTTCTACAATTCTCTAGAATTGCTCTAAAAAAAAACGCGAAAAATAAATTTTTTTTAGGATTTTCTAAAACTTCTTCCAAATTTTCTAAAATTTTTCAAAAAAAGTTTTCTAAAGGTTTTTCCAAATTTTCTAGAAGTTTTCTAAAATTTTCCTAAAATTTTCTAAAAGATTCCTAGGATTTTTCAAAATTTTTAGAATTTTCTCCTAGGATTTTTTAAAATTTTTTTGAATTTTCCTAAAAATTTTCCTAAAATTTTCTAAAGTTTTTTTTTAAAAAAAAGTTCTTCTTCAAAATTTTCTAGGATTTTTCAAAATTTTTGCTAATTTTTTTTTTTAGGATTTTCTAAAATTTTCTTCTTTAAAATTTTCTATAACTTTTGAAAAATGGTCTAAAAAGTTTTGACAAAATTACTTTTTGATAAAAATTGCCCCTTTAGTTGTTATATCCCAAAAATAAAAATAAAAATTTTCTCTTAATTTTTATACTTTTCACTAAAATAATTGCCTTTTTAATTGTTTGTTCAAAATCCTAATGTCCCTACTGTTTTAATCTCCATTGCAAAGGTTCCTAAACTAAGAGATCAGCATCACATCATCATCATCATTCATCATCATATGAAAACACATTATTATTATCATATCATCTGGGGGATCCTAGGCATGCGTCTACATTTCACATATCATGAAAAACATGTTTTGAATTTGAAATAATAGGAATAGGTAACCTACCGAAAGTCACTGACGAGAGATGTGGTTGTCAGGCTCCCGCAAAAGGACGTCAACAGCAATGGAATCGGTAGGAGGCTCGTAGCGTCTCATCCCGCGGTATACTATGCGATGAGGGACCGGATCGTAAGTATGTGGGTCAAAAGGTACTGGATCACCCTCTCCAGCATTCAGATCCAGAAAGTCGGCTACCGCAGCCTCGGCAGCAGCGTTTACAGCCGCCTGTGCCTCAGCAGCAGCCCGTGCCTCCTCCTCGGTTGCTTTGCGAGAGGCACGCTCCGCCTCAAGCAGGAGAGCATCCATCGCAGCGCTAGGTTGCGTAGCAGTGACCCCACCGGCAGGCTGACTGGTGGTCGTATCCCTGAGAGTCCCCATGGAGGAACTCTCAGCAGC
>JAULJZ010064026.1:0-13388 GCA_032270985.1 Heliamphora pulchella | reverse complement strand
GGGGGGCGGGGGTTGGTTGGGAAATGGGGTTGGCGGTGGTGATGGGTGGCATTGGCAATTGGCGGTGGTGGTTGCTTTGCTATTTTATCTATACTAAGGTTTGTAACACAAGTTATAAGTGTGCAATTTTTAAATTATTGTAATAAAAATATTAAATTAAAAAATTATTTAAAAAAAAAGAAAAAGAAAACTAAAGTGTTTATAAAAAATTTAAACTGAAAGCAAATCAGTTAGAAAAAACGGGAGTAGTTGAATAATGTAATTTTTAAATTTTACCCTCAAAATTTTAAATTAAAACTAGTTATAGAAAGAGAGAGAGAGAGAGAGAGAGAAATGACACTTTGGGTAAAAATAAAGTTCATATAACTTCAATTTTAAGAATTTACATATGAATGCTGTCTCTTCATATAATAGTATAAATTACATGGAAGTTATATAGAACTTTATCTTCTGTTTCCTCTCTCTTTTTCTTTAAAATCTAAATTCTTTTCATTTCAAATTGAATCTTTTTCTCTTTACTATTATTTCAAACCCAATTTTTCTCTTTATTTCTTATCAAAAAAATATTTTTCTTATAAGATTGTCCAAAAGAATGTAGCTAGTTTTATATATTTTTTAACATACATATTCTTTGCTTTTGGTTGAAATTAAAAATGAACTTTACAAGAATTATCAGTGATATTAAGAACTTGCGTAGAACTATTGAAACTTTTTTATTACATCGTTATCTATAGTAATTTAAAAATAATTTATAATTAAATTATGTTCAAAATGACTTTAGACACATATAATTACTACTGTGCATACATGCAGTATAAGTTCCTAATACATCTATATTAATATAACACTCAATTTAGGCCCCACCGGTCAAGTAGCTTAAAAGTTAACTTCTTTGTTTTTTCTGCATTTTTTTAACCAAAAAGATAAACTTGATTCAAAGTAAGTTATTTGGTATATTAATATTTAAACTAACTTTTTAAAAATTGATTGTTTAAATAAAAAATTAATTTTTTTGCTGTTCAAATAGAATAATTTAGCTCTTTTATATAATTAAAAATAACAATTATATGTAATTGATAATGATAATAAATATATTATGAACGTCAAGTATTATTATATTTGAAAGTAATGAAAATTTGAATAAAGTATTCTAAAAATTAATATTTTGATTTTTTAATTTTTTAACTTTTTTGCTTTTTTTTTTTTTTTTTGCTTTTTTGCTAAACAGGCCATGTTAGCATTTTTGCATTTTTAACCAAAAAGTTAAAAAGTCTTGATTTCCAAACGGGGCCTTAATCTATATTATTGTTTAAAAACCGACTCAAATTTTCCTCCAAAATATTCAGGAATTACAATTGCCACGTATCAAAATGGTTGCAAAGGGAACTAAAACCCACACACAAGTACTTACTAAAATCACCACATGTAAGTGCGCCAGGGCAAGTGGCAGCACTTCCCAGTGCCCCGCTTACCACCCAGGGTTCGACCCATGGGGTGTCAACGCCCCCCCTCCCCAACTTACCTGACCAAAAAAAAAACTCACCACATGCATTCAAGTTATTGTACATGATGCCTAAATACTTGTACATTTGAAAAAAGATGGAAAAGGCAGGTAAAGACAACAAATACACCACAATAAAAACAACATTCACGGATCAGTAATCTTACAGTCACAGAAAGATGACTTGAATTACACACCATCACCCAAAGAGAGAAACAAGTAAGGTAAAATAAAAACTAATACGAAAAAAATTAACAATAACCAGAGAAACAACTCATCCCCAAATAACAAACGAAAAACAATACGATTTTACTAATAAACCGGAATCGATTCCACAAAACAAGAGTGAAATCTAGATTATTTTATTTTATTTTAGGAAAGACGGGACGCGGAGGGAGTAATAGATTGAACAATGCAAGTATACCATATACACCATGCCAACAACTAAACTAAAGCTACCCTTCTATCCCCCCAGTGGATGTATTTATGGTTTTCTTCCTCGAACAAACTGCATGCGTACCTGCTTGACTTTCTCCATTATCATGATTGTGATCCCTCAAGCCCCAACGTCGCAGTAAGCCAATTACAAACTTCATCGATCTCTTCGGGAATGGTGTAATGACCAAGCCTGAATTGTAAAAATCAAGCAGTTAATTAAATTGCTATTGAAAACAAATCAAGATGATGGACCTTGCTTAAGCCAAAAGTTAACTAAATACCCATTGTAGGTTCGGAAAAGAAGCTTTTGAAATCCAGTTGAGCTTAAGGTTTGTGCAGATTTCTCTCCGTGATTGTACTCCACTACTTCATCACCTGAAACAGAAAAGCAACTACCCAAATTACATGTTTCTAAAGAAATTTCTACGTTGTATTTGTTACCTGTTGTCTGTTGATCAAGTCATTACACAGTTTTTGATTTCATAGTTAGTCAGAGGGGAAACATCAGCAAGAGTACAAATTGCCAAATTGGCTTTTTAAAATACAAAAGATGTGACAAAAGAGACAAAACCACCAACAATTTTCAAAGCATTAGTTGGAGAAGAATATGTTGCATAGTATTTGCCTATCACCGTTTCATTCCCCCATTGTCAAGTGTTTTGAGTGATATAAATCTCTTGCTCAAATTATATGCCCTGTTCAGTTCAAAGACTTCGGTGTGCACTTCCAATATTTCTAGCAAATACAAAATTTGACAGATGCCCAGGTGTGCTCCACTAAAGTAACTGCAGAAATACACTAGTTTGCATTCCCTTGTGTTTGTGAAGTAGACATAAATAAGCTACTGTTAACACTTTTGCTGAACTTATTTGAAACAGATCAGATCTGGAAATTCCTCTGAGTCCTCCTTTCTGCAGATGAGGCATTCTACTTTTGCACGTTAGCATAGATTCCAATTACTAAAAAGAATCAATCATTTCATCTCCAACAAGGACGGACAAGTTTGTCTAATTTACTTAACTCCGTCCTGAAGAGGCATACTGGACATTTGTGGAAACTTCAAGTTTGTACATAAAAGCAAACTGAGCCAACTATGATAAACTGAAGTTTTCCAAAGGTTTGAAGAGAGGCAATTGCAAAATCATTTACTGATGGGCATCACGCAAGGCCCAAAATGAGGCACACGTCAGGCAAGGTTGAGGATTTATTTTTCATTAATTTTAAGGTTTATTTTATTTAGGTTTGGTATTAGGCTTCAGTTATGGAAATTTCATTTATTGTGAGATTTTATTGTTGTCTTCCCATATTTAAGGATTTTTGCGAAAGCCCATAAATAGTAGGTTGGTTATTACTAGGGACAGTTTTCGGATATTGGATGGTGATTGTGTTTGGGTTTCTTTTCTTTTCTTTATTTTCTTCAGTTCTTGTTGGCCATCCGGCGTCATTTTGGTATCAAATGGGAAAGAATTCTCCCTACCAAAATTTTGGGCAGACGTCACAAAGCCAAGAACGACCTAGAAGCATATGAGCAACATCCATAGGTAGAACATCGCACATGATGGTGGCAGAAGATAAACCCATCTGAAGGTGCACCTAACAACACACAAAAATGGGTAAAGCAGTTCTATCCACCCATGTGACCTTATATGGTTGAGGGTGAGGCTCGAGATTGAGTTGTAGCCTTGCAACAACCTATGTGAACACCACATTCATAACCTACATGCTGAAATTAAATGCAAAATTGCTCTAAATAATGAAACTTACATAAACTTTTTCTTGATGCTCACAATAGGAAACGAGTTCAATGAGGGTGACTATGTCATGGTGTGTGTTCAACCTGAACGTTACCATAAAAACTCCTTTAAGAAACTGCACACCACAGCTATTGGCCCTCATCGTATTATTCGTCGACTGGACCTAATGCATATTTACTTGACTACCATCTAATATGAGCATTAGTCATGTTTTCAATGTCAAAGATTTGTTTCCTTATAGGGGCAGCCTCCCCTAATTCATGCAGGTATTCCGACACAAAGAGTCACTAATCTCCTGCACCCGTAACTTCCCACTCCTCACTGCAGACAGATCAGGTCAAAGATGTACTGGATGATGAGATTATCCAGTTTCTCACAGTGGCTCCCAGAGATATCTTGTCAAGTAGAAGGATCATCCCATATCTAATGCTAATCGGGTTACCAATGAAAAGTTAGGGTGCCTTGCCCCAGACACATTGGATAAGTATCACCAGCAATACTATAAGAAGCCTAGTTTTTTTTTTTTTTCCAAAGAGAAATGATGAGGAGTACGCAAGGCCCAGAATTAGGCACACTTACGTCAGGCGGGGGTAGAAAAACTTAAGTTTCATTAATGTTATAATTTATTTTATTTAGGCTTGGCGTCAGGCTTCAAGTATGGGATTTTCTTTTATTATGGAATTTCACTATTTTGTTTCCATATTTATAGGCTTATTCTTATTAGGGGACAATTTTCATATATTGAAAACTAATCTTGGATTTGCAATTTTGTTGGGTTTTTTTCTTTTCTTTGTTTTCTTTAGTTCTCATCGGCCATCTGGCATCACTTACGATACAAGCCAGCCTAACGTATGAAGGGTGTTGGCCCGGCTCGCTGGCAGATGTGAAGTTTGGGCCTTATCAATTTTCTCAGGTAAAGAACTCAACAATGGAGCACAGCTACAGCTGCGCGGCACAGGTATGTCAATACAACATAGCCTAGGAAGATGGAATACGGGACAACCGGAATATGGCCATATATTATTTTTGTAATATATATATACCAAATACAAAAACCATTTTCAGCACTAAATAGCAACATAGAAAAAAGAAATATACCCTTCAACTTATTTTATATAAAAGAGGCACCATCATATGCCCATGTAGTTTTTTACAAATTTCATACAAGCCATAACAGTACCCACCAACATACTAATCCTAATACCCAACACGTGCTGTAATTGTACCCAAAACATATAAGTACTCGTACTTCAAAGGGATTCAATATTTAAAAGCTATATGGAGCCTTCTAAATGTGATCTTTCCTCCGGTGTTTCTCACAATTCAACTGGTTGGAGGCCTTTTGAAGAGTGATATATCACCAATAAAATAACAATAAAAAAACTCCAGTAATGATTACATACATGAAAACCACTTATACTTGGTATACTTGGGGAATTTACGGGCCTATATATGCCCTACCTAGCCACACAGGCACACAGGACAAGGACCAAAAGCAAAAAAGATATAGGTCAAGAAATATTAAATGTTGATTTTTCTCTCAATTAAGGTGGTTAATTGAGTTTCAAGAATATGGAAGTGGGATTTTACTCTTCACATGGAGTGGTGGTTTAAAAGGCAAGGCGGAGTACTAACCATTTCATATCTTACAATCAAATGAAGGCCTGGTTATATTAGGTACACCGTACGACAGCTAGAATTTGGAGAAGAGGTCAATATAATTCAAGTACACAAAGGCCAATATGGATTTATAAAGATGTATAGTAGTAAAACACGTAATGGGAGTTTATGTCAAGAGTCCAAGGAAAAGCTCCCATGGGATGTGTGTGTGCTCACAATGCTCAAATAATCTATATATTATTTTGGAGCCATAAGCATGTGTAGTCTAGCTACGTTGTAGATTTTAGCAAAAATCATATCTAAGAAATTTTTTACATCAATCAAACACAGTGGACAGGCACAGCAGACAAAAGCTTGTAACAAACAGTGCTTACGTGAAGACAGAAAACATCATTTTGCATATAAAAAATTATGAAAACCACATCAGATGCAAGAAATAGATATGTGACAGAATAAAGTTTAAGTACAAACAATAATCAAATTTGTAATACAAATTTTAATTACATAGATGCGTATATTTAGAAGTACCTAAGCCATGACAGATCAAAATGGGCAAGGACGCGGCACGGCTTGCAGCATCATGTGACCCTTCCACTCGGTCCTTCAAAGTCCTAGAAAAAAAATGAGTGATAACTGCCGAGTTCAATAAATTGCTTAACCAAAAATGAAAATGGTCGATCAAAAAGAGCATGTGGGTGGTCGTTTATGTGCGAGTAAAATTGGACTGACACCAAACCTTGAGCACGGAAGCCAGCCACTGAGACTAACAATTGCACTTAGGTTGACCGGGTATCGGATTCCATTTCCATATTGTTGAAAAACATGGCATGTTGCAGAGTATAGAGCAGTTGCAGCACCCATACTGAATCCCCCAACACCTAGTTCTACTGTACAGCCATGATAGGAATTTACATGTTATGAAGCAGTTTTAATACCGGTACGAGATTGCAGTCAATTTCTCATATTGGACATACTTCATTCTTGCAAGTTGCAATTTCATAAGGCTTGTTAACAATAATAAAGATATGAGGGTAATATACACACACACACACACACATATTTATCACTAATAATAGGATAGAAAAAGAAAATAATATTGTGTTGAAACTCCGAAGTTACTATCAGTATTAATGAGCCCCATGGTTGTCAGTGTGGTAAAATTGCTACTACAGTTGGTTCTATTATATTATTAAGCTTAACGACTATATTAACTAACTGAAAACTACAATAACTCTACATTCTCAATCAAAACCAATGAATTTGGCTCTAGGCCAGAAATACTTCAGAAACTGCAAGAAAAACTAAATAGTAGAACATCGCAACATCTTAACACAGATAACGGCAAAATACAACATAAAAGGGCCGAAAAGAGGAAAAAGAATCTGAGGGTGAAGGGGGATACAGGTTAAAGCAGTTCCGAGCAAACAAATGTGAATTGACTTTCCACTAGGTACTCTTGACACAAAAGCATAGAAGAGAAAGCAAAAATAATGCAAAAGAATTTCAACTAAAAATTTATATGTTCCTTACTTTCATTTTATAATAATGAAATGAAAATTAATAATAATAATAATAATAATAATAATAATAAAGTTTTATGTCTAATGTCCGAGATATGTGGATGAAGCATCTAATCAATCCATGCAATAGGAATTCAGGAGCAGCGCTTAATATGCTACCATATTATCATGAAAAACGAGATACTTAAAATTGGTTCGCTCAAGTGAAAGAGATATTCAAAATTATAACAACTATAGAGGTTTAAGTTGATGAGTCATGTGATAAAGATATAGGAAAGAGTGATTGAACATCGTCTAAAGTTAACAACAACAGTGTCGCATAATTAATTGGGTTTTATACCAGGTAGATCAAATATGGAAGCAATCCACCTACGGAGAAGATTAACAAATAAGCATAGATAAAACAAGAGAGATCTTTATATGATTTTTATAAACTTAGAAAAGACCTATGATAGAGTGTATATAAATATAAAATGATGAACGTTGGAAAGAAAGGGAGCGAAAAATGGGTACATTGATGTAAGAGACATGTATGATGGAGCCATCACGACAATTAAATCACCCGCAAGAAAAACAAGTGAATTTTCAATTACAATAAGATTACACCAATGATCGAATTTGAGTCCTTATCTCTTTGCCTTAGTTATGAATAAACTGACTAGACATATTCAAAATGATGTTCCATGGTGTATGTTGTTAGCTAATGATATTGTCTTAGTGGATGAGACTAGAAGTGGAGTAAATGATAAATTATAAATGTGGAAAGAAGCTTTAAAGACAAAAATAGTTTCGAATAAGTAGGAATAAAACTGAATATGTAAAATATAATTTTAGTAGTAATAGGAGTATTAATAGCGAAAAAGTAAATATTCAAAATCAAGAAATACCTAAGAGTGAATATTTTCTTATCTATGTATGATAATTAAGAAAGATGGAAAGATTGCAAATAATGTGTAACGACTCAAGTGAACTACTAACCCAATTACTTGAATAAAGAATCTAACAATGCAGCTCAAAATACTTAAACCACGTTATTAGTAGTAGCCCGCATATTTCTTTATATATCAGATTCAATTTTTATCTCCCACCGATATAGGATTGAGTATCACGATATCCCCCACACAAATACGCAGCGCCTTCGTCACGTGGCCAAAGTTCTTTCCCCAGTTGGGATGTGGATAGTAGCCGATTAGCGAACACAGAGCAGTCCATAAGCATGCACAAGGTATACAACCTTGGGACCTCTACCACTCTTTGGAACCTCTACTCCTCTATCCACACTGCCACAGAGCCTTACATGAAAACCAGGGTTTGCTTTGATATCATTTTAGCGACCCAATTGGACCACTAACCCCATAACTTAAATAAAGAGTCTAACAATGCGGCTCAAAATACTTAAACCAAGTTATTAGTAGTAACCCACAAATTTTTTCATTTATCAGATTCAGTTTTTATCTTCCACCGATGTGGGATGGGATATTACATGATGTAATCTATAGAATCAAAGTTGGTTAGCCCAAGTGGAAGAATGCTTCCGGCATTCTATATTATCGACAGATTGCCGACAAGATTAAAAAAAAATTATAAGACAATTATTAGACCAACGATTCTATATCGGACAGAATATTAGGCTGCTAAAAAATATCACATGAATTAAATGACTGAAATAAAATGTTAAGGTAGATGTGTAGTAAAGTTAGAAAAAATAAAATTAGAAACAAAATGATTAGTAAATTGGTAAGGGTCACACGAATTGAGGACAAGTTGAGAGAAAATAGAGTGATTTGGACACATACAACGCAAACCAGTTGATGCAGTAATAAGAAAAAGCAACAAGATAGTAGACCTAAATTGACTTGGGATGCCGGATTAAGAAAAGATATAAACTTATTAAAACTAACTAAAGATGTGGCCCTTAACAGAGCAGAATGGCGTAAAATGATTCATATAGGCGACCCAAATTAATTAGAACAAGGGCTTAGTTTGGTTTGGTTATTACCATAAAAAAAGAGTACATTAGTTTAGAGGGGATGTCAGACATCCCCCAAAAATTCAAGCCCATGTATTGAGTTTTATAGAAATCTCCTTAGAAATATAGTGTTAAACTTCATTACTTTGAAACCCAAAAAAAAAAACGCACAAAAAAAAAACCCCCAAGAAAGAAAGAAAGAAAGAAACTCTCAGATCCATCAAATTTCCAGACAATAAACTGATAAATTCTCCATACCAGAAGAATATCATAATCGTGACTATGAAAAGTTAAAAGTTTTGTCGGTCTATTAGGAAGTAGGAACAAATCAATAGGGGCTGGAAGGATAGAGAAATACAAGGATTTGGACTTCTCACGCCTGATAGCAAGAGAGGAAGATGCAGAATGACTCAGCAGAGCTCACCAAAACCTCAAAACTGATTGATTTCCCTTTTCTTTGTCTTTAAGCATTGAACTCTTCACTTACATACTAATAAGTTCTTTTATTGTGTACCTATCTGCTCAGAAAACTACCAAGAGAAAACCTACTATCAGGGGGCTCTGTTGACAAGAGATTTGCAACATGCGCGGCTGAAGCATCTAACCCATCCAAATCATCAGTAGCCTCTTCTGCAATGTCTCCTACATCAAACCCTGTAGGGAATCGTGTCAGCACTTTATATTCATTCATCTGTAATCAAACACCAGGAAATAAAGGATCGTAACATGGGAGGGATGAGATGCAATAGGGATAATACATTTGATTACATTTGAACAAGGACTGGAAAACCATTGTAACTCACAGCAATCTTTATTATTTTGATGTGGTTTTGAAATGAAATGAAATAACACAAGCTTTCAGAGCAACAAAAATCTTACAAGCTGTGCAAGGTGGGAGGGATGAGATGCAATAGGGATAATACATTTGATTACATTTGGACAAGGACTGGAAAACAATTGTAACTCACAGCAATCTTATTATTTTGATGTGGTTTTGAAAAGAAATGAAATAACATAAGCTTTCAGAGCAACAAAAATCTTACAAGCTGTGCAAGGAAATCCGCCAAATTTAGCCACTGGTCGAGTAGGAGCAGTTGGACAGATCCACTTAATCTGTATCAAGATTTCAATAGAAAACGATGCCACAGTCACCAAAATGATAACCACCTGCGTACAAAAGCTGATAAATGACCTAAAGAATAAATTATGCCTCACATTTGGAAGGGGAAGAGTTTCCAGGAGCTGGGACCAGCTGCAAAACAAAGCACCAAACGAGTAAATGACCACTTTTTAAATTGGCCACCTTTTAAATGCCCAACCAAGTGGGAAGAGGTGCCTACTAACATAAAAAAATATAAGAAATCAATCGCAACCCTAGCTGTCAGCAATCCTTAAGAATCATGAGGACCGTTATAATATAGCGAAAGAAACATCTACTGAAATCATATCAGTCCATCAAGTTCCGGGACCACCTTCAAAGCTCAGAACAGCCTTATCAATAATGGAAAAAACCATAATACATGAATAAGAGCTCATTAAGCCTTTTGTTAATCTGATCTGGACTCATAATATTTTAACAAATCAACGACTTATAAACCTGTATATTAATTTTGTTGAACAAGTTGAAAGGACAAATAGCGTAGTGCAAAAGCGGTCCCCCATTCTACCCACAAAAAATACAGTTTTCAGACCGAGGCTGCTTAATACACCTCAGAATCAAGAAAGGTCATAAGTAAAAACGACAACTAAGCATGTTTTGTTTAGCTCAAGGTGCCATTGCTCTCTCCCAACAAATCAATCATAAACAAGAATCGCCTATAAGGCACTAAAGTCCAAGAAGTTATTTCAACACCAAACTCCATAAGGAAATGACAAGATATTGACATTTTCTTGTACAATTTTTTCTATCTTTTGCAACAAAACATTTTAACAAAAGTATAGGCCATATGCTTAATGTCGCCCGATTGCTACTAAGAACCTAACAAAACTTTTCAAAAAGGAAAGAAAGCAAGTTTCAACAAATATTACTTATTAAGCCGGCAATAAGGACCATGATGCTGATTGTTAGCACCACACAATTCACCCAAAACGCTACTTGGCCAAAGAATGAATGCTTGACTCCGTATATTCAGCCTCAAAATTGACTTAACAGTTGCCAAATTCAACAATTAAAATCTTGTTAAACTCATCATCACAGTTTACAACCATATAAACGTTAATGGTAGAAGGGGCAATGCCCCTGCAAGACAAGGATTACTACCTTAATCCCTTATCACCAAGGCCGTGTAACCAAACTATAGTAGCTTGGTGTTTCCCTTTAGGCCTGACCACATGGGTCCTTCCAAATTCAAATGTCCTAGAAATTCCACTACCTGAAAATTTGCAGTAACAAAGTTCAAAACACATTTTAAAGGTGAATAAACTAGATAGAACCCGAAGAGTGCTACAAATTGCTAGACATTCACATTTCATAAATTTGTCCGATAAAACGATACTGAAAGGTGGGTAAAGGCTGACCAGAACCTCCACTGGAATTATTGAAGCTCATCTTTTCGCACCCAGGTTACCCTGTGAAAGTGATTAACAAGAGCTCCCGCAATGAATAAAACTATTTATATCGACTTTGGAGACAAAAAAACGGAATATGACCCTTCACTCTCCATCGGCTACTCCTGGATTACACATTTACAATGGCTAAAAGTTAATAAGAAAGAGAAAGGCACTAAGAAAAGAAGAGATAAAGAGAGGACAAAAACAAACAAACAAAAAGATTAAAAAAAAATTGTCATAACTCTTTATGAGCAAAGAATCCACAACAGATCAAAGCACAACAAATTAAAAACAAGTCACGACCCACACAACCAAGAGGAAGGTCACTGATTTGCAATGCACATAGAGAGAATCGATGCTTGTGGACAGTGGCTTAAGAAAAGCAGCTCAACTACAACAACCCAAGAATATTTCCACAACAGACAAAATAACCATCCTATCTTTCAAACTCAATACACATTCATAACCGTGAACATTTTATAGATGTGAAATATATGAAAATATGACTTTCTATTCCATTCCATATGTAAGTGCCGAATGATAAAGAATACCCATTAACCACAAATCTAGAAGTTCAAAGGGTAATCTTGATAATGGAGTAAAACATGATTGGCATGAACTTGCAGAGATATGGTAAAGATCTTTATAAATGAAAAAAGTATTGAATTTAGAGGCGAGAGAGAAAAGTGGGTTTAGGACTTTTTGTACCAACCTGAAATGGGATATTCTAGGATCGAGCAAATCTGAGACCAAAAGCATATGGGCTTTTCACTTTTATCTCTCCTTCTGCACACTGGACTTTATTTTACAATTTTTTTTTTCTCTCATGCCCTTAATTTTCTTTCTTCATACTCTGGCCCGAACGGAAACCCCAAGCACATTGAGACGAGCGAGAACTGGTCATTTTCTTGCAACTATTCTATGTACGAAAATGCCCTTTTATGTGACAAAGGCCGAGTAAATGGCTTATTAACTTATTTGATTTATAAGTAGTTAAATAAATAATTTTATTTAATTTGTTAAATAAATAAAATTTAAATTAATAAATCAAAATAAAATCAAACAAACCAAAATAAGTAAATAAGCAAGTATCCTCTCAAACGAAACAAATAAACCAATTGAGACAAATAAAGTTATTTATTCATATTTTTGCTAATTTACTAATAAGCAAATAAACAAGTTACTCAAACAGGGCCAAAGTAGGTGAATGTTGGTTTAATAGGTGTGTTCCATTATTATGGTCTGAACATCTTTAAAAATAAGAGAGATATAAAATTTTGAGAATAAATTGTATATATTTATCTTTTGAGAATTAATATAATCCAACTATATAATTATTGGTTTTCGATCAACTTAATTTTTTACATAAATTATTTTTGATAAGATTTATAATATAAATGGTTTAGATCGCTAAGATACAATTCTCGTAAAACTATAAGATAGAAATGGAGAAGCCTCCATTTCTTTGAAAAATTAATTGAGATGATTTTGATCTCACTGTTAAATGTGTGATAAATTTGATAATTTAAATGAATAAAAAAGTGTTTATTATTCAAATACCACATTCGGTGAATGAACAAGATAACACTAGAAGATAATTTTCACCAATTTTGTGTCTGCTCTGAATAAAATGTGTAAAGATATTCAGAAATATTCTAATTTTTTTGTATCATTTTTCCTTTTTTTCCCACCACAAATTTGAAAAAAAAATGAAAATTTAAGATTTAACCACAGCCTTTAACTTTTTGATAACTTTCAGCTAAAGAGAGATAAAACAAATCAAAATACTTGAACTTGAGTCATGTTCAACTTGAAAAACTTCATTTAAAATTGGCTAATAATATAAACCAGACAATTTTGAACACGATTTCAAACTCATTAATTTTGCTTGAGCTCAAACTTAGCCTTAGTTTTAATAAATAATCAGAGTTTTTTTTTATTTGAACTATTTTAGTTTTTGGTTAAAATTATTTTCTTTTTAAAATTATCTTGAAAAGATTAATCAAAAAAAGTTTTAAAAAAATACCAAAAGATGA
>JAULJZ010064015.1:0-13388 GCA_032270985.1 Heliamphora pulchella | reverse complement strand
TCCAGAGCTGGACTGCTCGACGGACTACTCGAGCGGTCTATTGGGCTGTCTCTGCAAATATTCTATTTTTTTTGTATTTTGTTGGAAAACCAGTGTCATTGTAAGGACCGCGTGAGTGGTCTTTTGACCGATCAAGCGATCTGGGCAATTTTTTTAGAAAATTTTGTTTGTTCATTTTAAAAGCTTAGCTCTTTGAGACCGTGACCTTATTCTTTTGGGCGATTCATCTACCTAAAATAAACATTCAAAAGTGCGTTTTTCAAAAGTTTAAGCTCGCTTTTATTTACGTTCTTTGAACAGTTTGGGCTTGAGTGGTTTTGATAGATTGTGATATCCCAAAACAGTTGTACATGGGCGGTTCGCGTGACCCGGGTTTTGGGAAGTGAAAATTTAGTATCAGAGCTCTGGGTTCGAATATCTAAGAGTCGTGGGAAGAGGTTGCATCACCCTGTGAAGATGGTTGCACATAAGATTATTAGCTCCATCCATCAGCTAGCTGAGGCTGCTAAGGGGGGAGAGAGAGTACCTGAGCTGCGGCCACTGTTGCGATGCGAGAGTTTCGACATCTTGACCCTCCTACCTTTGTTGGAGATCCAGATCCCAAGGTGGCCACAGAATGGCTAGAGCTTGTGACAAGGATTCTGAACACACTACAGATTGTAGAGGACAATTTGAGAGTTGCATTCGCCACTTTTCAACTGAGGGGTGACGCACATGAATGGTGGAAATTTGCTAGAACAGTTGTGGGAGGCACGTGGGATTCGTTCACGAAGGTATTTCTAGAGAAGTACTTTCCCAAGTCCTCGAGGGATCTTTATCGCGAGAAGTTCTTTTCCCTCACCCAGAGGGGGCTACGTGTGGTACAGTATGAGGCGAGATTTACCAGTTTGTCCCGCTTTGTTCAGGACTGCATATCTATTGACGATCTACGCTCGAAGAGGTTTCATAAGGGTCTGAGGCCCGCGATTAGGGAACAAGTGGTAGGATTGAGACTACGTGTTTTTACGAATCTAGTGGAGTCGGCAGTTATTATAAGAATACTCTGAGTGAGACTCGTCGACCCAGGGAGGTCAGGATACCGCAGAGTGGAGTGAATGCTCAGTTAGGTGGACGCTCCAACAAGTGGCAGAGGTCCTTTGGCCTTGATCCACGTCCTTTTAGGTCACAGCAACAGTTTTTTGCACCAGCACATTCGATGGCTTCATCAGGAAGGTCAGAGCATAGAGAGCTCATCTGTTATCGGTGCAGGCAACTAGGGCATCGGGTAACGAACTGTCCACAAAAGGGATAGTCACAGAGTTCAGTACCTATTCAGTTATAGGAGAGAGAGCCACCGGTTTGTTATGGATGTGGCTAGTCAGGACACATCCGTAGGAACTAACCTCGGGGAGGGAGTGTACAGAGCACGACAGGTGCACCAGTTGTTCCGTCCGCACAGTAACGACAAACATATCGACAGCCGCAGCAGCAACCAATAGCTCAGACTTCTAGGGTTACAAAGGGAGGTGCCTCAGCCTAGTCCGTGCGACAGTCCTTACACATGGCTATGGTGGACAAACTAGGGAAACACAGGGTCGAGTGTACGCCCTTCCAGATTCCAATTCTTTCAAGGCACCAGTCATGCCTGATATTGCAGTTACTACTTCAGTGATTAGAGATACTCTCTTAGTATATAGATCATAGGCCAGTGTTCTTATCAACACGGGAGCATCGCATTCTTTTATTTCATTTGCTTTTACATCTTCTTTGAGGTTGGAGATGGACTCGTTGGATAGTACGCTGTGTGTAGAGACCCCGGTTGGTGAAAATGTGGTGTTGAGATGAGTTTGTAGATCCTATGAGTTAGAGGTCGTCGGTCGCTGTTTAGAGTTTGATTTCATCATTCTAAACATGACCACGTTTGCTATCATCCTAGGGATGAATTGGCTTACCACCTATCGTGCCTTTATCGATTGTGATTGATGGAGGGTATCGATTTATACACCTAAGGGTGATTGTTTCTGTTTTATGGGTGATCGAGACAATGGGTCGGTGCCCATGCCTGGTGTTGTGCGAAATCGAGGAAACCTTAGCTTTCTCTTTTCTGCTCTCATATTGGATGAGGCTGTTGGGGTTCGAAGAGAGTTTTTCCCTGTGATTTGCGGCTATCTAGATGTCTTTCTTGACTATCTTTTTAAGTTGCCATCAAGTCGTAAGGTAGAGTTTTTTTTATCGATCTTGTCCCGTAGTTGCTCCTATTTCGATGTCTTCTTATCGTTTTGCACCAGTAAAGTTGCGAGAGCTTAAGATATAACTTTAAGAGTTACTTGATAAAGGGTTTATACGCCTGAGTATGTCGCCGTGGAGAGCTCCAGCTTTGTTTGCCAAGAAGAATGATGAGTCCTTTAGATTGTGTATTGACTATCGGAAGTTGAATCAGGTAACGGTGAAGAACAAGTATCCTATGCCGAGGATTGATGATTTGTTTGGTTCATTAAGGGGTTTATGCTGCTTTTCTAATATTGATTTGAGATTGGGATATCACCAATTGAGGACCGGGAGGAGGATATAGCGAAAACTGCCTTCCAAACTCGTTATGGTCACTACTAGTTTTTGGTTATGCCGTTCGATTTGACGAATGCTCCTAGGACGTTTATGGACTTGATGAACCGCATATTTCACCCTTATCTTGACAATTTTGTGGTTGTGCTTGTGGACAATATTCTTATCTACTCACCATCGAGGGAGATGCATGAGAAACATCTACATATTGCTCTGCAGCTTTTGAGGGAGCATCGATTGTATGCTAAATTTAAGAAGTGTGAATTTTGAATGCCTAAGGTGAAGTTTCTTAGGCATGTGGTGTCGAGGGATGGAGTATCTATGGATTCTTAAAGACTGGCATAGCGATGAATTGGAAACATCCAAAAAGTGTGTTTGGGATTCGTAGCTTTTTGGATTTGGCAGCCTTTTACCGACAATTCATGAAGGATTTTTCTCGACTCACGGCGTCGATGACTCGCCTTACGCGGAAGGGAGTTAAGTTTGTTTGGAGTGAGTCTTGTGAGTTGGCTTTTTAGAAACTGAAAAAGAGGTTAACAAGTGCACCCGTGTTGGTTATTCCAGAATGAGGTTTGGGTTATACAGTATATTGCGATGCGTCACATGATGGCTTGGGGTGTGTCTTGATACAGGTGGGTAAGGTTATAGCTTACAGATCTCGACAATTGAAGATGCATGAACAAAATTACCCAACACATGACTTAGAGTTGGTAGCCGTAGTCTTTGCCTTGAAGGCATGGCGACATTATTTATACGGTGAACATTTTGAGGTTTTCTCAGATCACAAGAGCTTGAAGTACTCGTTTTCACAAAAGGACCTGAATTTACGCCAACGATAGTAGATGGAGTTTATGGAAGATTATGATTTTGACCTTCAGTATCACCCGGGAAAGGTCAATGTTGTGGCCAACGCTCTTAGTAGGAGATCTCATGATTCATTAGCTTTTATTACCACACGAAAATGGGACATGCTTGGGGAGGTTGGTGAGTTTGATCTATATCTCAGGGAGATAGAGAAGAGTGCGACCTTGTTTTCGGTGGTTTCATGACCTATGTTGGTTGCTCGTGTGCTGGAGGCTCAGCAGACAAATCAGGAGGCTCAGATGCTATGGGATCGTATTGCTAGTGGGAAAGACACCACAGGATGGGTTGTGAGCCCGAATTAGAGTCTGAGAATGACAGGGACAGCGTTTGTGCCAGAGTTGTGCCGTGCCGATGTATTACGTGATTTTCACCATTCTCGTCTTGTAGTACACCCAGGAGGTACCAAGATATATCATGATCTACGCTGTCAGTTTTGGTGAAAGGGAATGAAGAAAGATGTGGTTCAATTTGTTTTTCGGTGCCTTACTTGTCAGCAAGTAAAGGCAGAGCATAAAAAACCTGTAGGGTTGCTACAGCCGTTGGCAGTATTAGAATGGAAGTAAGAGAACATCACGGTGAACTTTGTATCAGGATTTCTTAGATCGCCTAAGGGACATGACTTTGTTTGGGTTGTGGTTGACAAACTGACAAAATCCACGCATTTTCTTCCTATTTGGGTGAAGGACTCTATTGAAAAGTTGAGTAGGTTATATGTCAATGGGATTGTTTGGTTACATGGAGTGTCTGTGTCTATTGTTTCTGACCGAGATCCGCGCTTTCCATTGTGCTTTTGGCAGAGTCTTCAGGTAGCTCTAGGGACGAGCTTGCTTTTTAGCATTGTTTTTCATTCTCAGATGTACAATCAGTCTGAGCAGACTATATTGATTCTGGAGGACATACTGCAAGCTTGTGTGCTTGATTTTTGTGGTTCTTGAAAAGATCATTTACCGTTTGCAGAGTTTGCGTATAACAACCGTTATCAGTCTAGCATTGGGATGGCGCCCTTTAAGGCCTTGTATGGCAGGCCGTGTAAGTCACCGGTGTGTTGGACAGATATAGAAGAGACCGTAGTTTTAGGACCCAACTTGGTGCGCGAAACGACGAAAAAGATTGCTATGATTCGCCAACGTTTAGTAACGGCTCAGAGTCGTCAGAAGAATTACGTCGATCAGAGGAGGAGGTCTTTAGAGTTTGGGGTGGGGGACCACGTGTTTTTGAAAGTCTCGCCACGCCAAGGTTTGATGAGATTTGGCCGTACTGTCTGACCTTGCCTCCTTAGCTGTCATCTATGCACTATGTGTTTCATGTTTCCATGCTTTGGAAGTACAAGCCTGACCCATCACACATCTTGGATTGGGCTGAGTTGCAGGTGGATGATGATATTTCTTTTGAGAAACGATCGGTGAAGATTGTGGACACGAAGGAGCAAGTGTTGAGAGGGAGGACCATTGCATATGTCAAGATTTTGTGGCTTTATCATGGAGTCGAGGAAGTTACATGGGAGCTTGAGTTCAAAGTCCGTATTAGATATCCAGAGTTGTTTTCTTCTTGATCTCGTGGTGAATTTCAAAGGAGAAATTCCTTAAGGGGGAGAGTTGTGAGACCTGGTTCGTTTTAATTTTAATGAATATTCGTAACGTGTGGTTATTGTTTTAATTGTTTTAGGAAAGCATGTTTCTATATGCGTTATACATGTGATAGTTTAGATATGTATGTCAGGTTCAATCCCGAAACCGTTAGTGTTGTGTATCATAGTTGAAAGTTTTTTCTTTCTAGCGAGACCATCTATCTGGCATGGACTATATATTGCCAGCTCATTGCCTTAGTTTGAGAGCCTTAGCTTGTTGAGCAAGCTTCTTCTTAAAAGGTATATCAGATCCTCTACCTTCTCTCTATATTTGAGCGTGGTTCGGGCTCGGTTTTTGGCGTTCTAATAGTCGATCCTTGTTATCCTCATCGTGGGCTTCGCATTCATCCAAATGGATTTTCATTTTAGCAACTTTGATTTCTCTCCAGAGTACAAAGCATCGAGTTTTTAACTCACCGAGGTAGAATTCTAGACTATCCTGCTTTAAAAGGGTGATACATACGTTTATATATATTTCTATCATTTCACAATGCATTTATTGCTGAACTTTTTGTTTAAATCATGTTTGTTGGATGAAAAAGCATTATCCGATCTTGTGGTTTATTGCAAAGTTGGTGGAATTGGGTGTGTCTGAGGTTTTCAAAAAGATGAGTTTTGAAAACTGGAAATGTTATGACGATGTTTACAAAAACTCAGTTAGGAGGTTTGGGGGCTAAGCCTTGTTTTAAAATGAGTCTGTTGAGATGTTGGTTAATCTCGATGGCCATATAGATGATATGATGGTGTGAATTTTAATATTTAGTACATAGATATATGCGTGCCTATATCTATTAAGTTATGTTGAGCGTCGTTGTGAAGAATTGCATATTGGGGCAAGTCGTCCTATGGTGAAAGACCGTGAAAAGTTGCATATTAGGGCAAGTAGTTGTCCAGTGGTGAAAGGCCACAAAGAATTGAATGATTGGGTTAGTGCTATCCTACGGTGAAAGACCGTAAAAGAGTATGAGGTACATATAAACATAGTTGTTTATGTGAATTATACTGTTGGATGCCATGGAATCGTATGAAAACTTGTGGTTTTAATGATAGAGAACCGTTTTTATACTCATGTTGTCAAATGATTCATATAATTGTAATTGCATGTTATACTTTTAAATACATGCTAATATGTTCCTATTGAGTTTTGGCTCACGTTGTTGGATTTAAAAACTTTCAGGTGAATTTGACCATGTGGATAGATCTCGGTGAGTCGGAGAGAAGGCGAAGACAAAAGTCTTTTTTGTCGACTTTAGTAATTTTGTTGGTCGGTTGTTTATACAGTTATGTATTTGAATCATGTAATGATGTATAATGTTTTAATCTTGAAAGCATGTTTTGTAAGCCTTGAAACGTTTATGTCAATGCATGTTTATTGTATGATCTATGAGAGTAACTTTGAGTTGGTTGTTGTTTTTCGTTTCCGTTGGTTTTAACTTTTAATTAAAATTGTGTTCGGTTGTTTTATGCTTTCCTACAACGTTTGCGCCTCGAGATAGAATTTTGAGTCTCGTTTTGACATGTTTTAGTGGGCTTAGTTTTAACTGACATGTTGGAAATTATTTTGGAGTTGGGTGTGAAAAGTTGTGTTTCGAAAAAGGGTCCAGATCCAAACTACTCGACGGATCGCTCGAGCGGTCTCTGCAAATATTCTGTTTTCTTTTTTTGTATTTTGTTGGAAAACCAGTGTCCTTGCAAGGACTGCATGAGCGGTCTTTTGACCGATCGAGCGGTTTGGGCAATGGTTTAGAAAATTTTGTTTGTTCATTTTAAAAGCTTGGCTTTTTGGGACCATGACCTTATTCTTTTGGGCAGTTTGTTTACCTAAAATAAACCCTTGAAAGTGCATTTTTCAAAGGTTTAAGCTCGCTTTCGTTTACGTTCTTTGAATAGTTTGGGTTTAGGTGGTTTTGATGGATTGTGATATCCCAAAACAGTTGTTCATCGACGGTTCGCGTGACCCGAGTTTTAGAGCGTGACACTAGGTTAGCTTGCACGCACTTCAACTAATGTCAGAACTATAAAGTTAACGACCGGGCAAACCTCTAGTGGTTTTAAGGGAATTCGAACTAATGAGGGTTTGGCTGAGGGTTTGGAAAGTCAGTATTGGACTATATATGAAAATAAGCATATATAATCTCGAATTTAGTTCGTAAAATGGGAAGTGAGATTGAAACATACTAAACTGATTTTCTCCCCCCTTTTAAGGGATTAAAATCATCTCATGGGTGAGGTGAATTTTAGAATTCCAGAACTAAGAATGAGTGGAATAAGCCTTTGTTTGGCTTAGCATTTTGTTTGAAGGCTTTCTATTTAAAAACCTCTTAAAATACCTACTTATTTGACATTTCACTGTAATTAGTTGGCTTTTTTAATATCTTTTCACATTTATTTTTTTATAAAAAGCCAAAAAATTAAAAAACTTAAAAAAAACTAGGACAAATACAAGCTAAGATCGTCAATTACTAAATTACTCTTTGTATGATTTTATAAGCCATTCATTTGAAATTTACCAAGGTTGTTTTATAAATTACCAAGTAGAATCCTAGTTGAGCGACGTCTAACAAAATACTGTACAACTTAATCTAAACTTATTCTTCTCCTAATAAAGCATAAAATATAACAAGTTACTATTAATCTCATCTTTACTAGTTCTAAAACTAATAATTCTTAAGTACTATTTATCCTATTGAATTTGTTCCACAATCATATATGGCCCAATGGGACTTATCATAAGTGTCATTCATGGCAAGAATGAGGTGAAAGGAAGAGTATAGAAGAGAATTTGTGTAAGGAGTGGACATTCCCGAAGAAGTTCCCCTATAAGGGACTAGAGGAAGGGATTACTAGCACAGAGAAGCAAAAGGAAAGATGAGCCAATCTGGAGGTCAATCAACGCAACAACGACTGAACCAGAATGAATGTTAAGGCCAATTGCGAAGAGTGGGGTTAACAGGTGCAAACAGGTAACCCGTTATTGGAATGGCTATTTCACAACCTCAAAATAATAGCTCGAATCAAATAAGAGCCATAACAAACCAAATTAGCCATCACCTACTCACCACAGTAGAGATATAGGCTAAATAGTATGGCAAGTTATCAAGCTCCCATGCTTAGGCATATAGAGGATAATGTATCCACGATCTAGTAAAGGTTGCAGAGAGATAATGGAGTCGATCAATATCAAAATGACGTAGGAGAATACTCACGACCCCTCGAAGCAACCACCTTACCCTAATCATCTTATGAGCTTATGAGGCCACAAATTACGTTAGACCAGTTATAGGGCATACATGACTTGAGGTACTAGTGTTCCCACAATGTGGTACCCAAAGGGAATGGCACATTAGGGAAAACCCTATCCTCTAATCAAATATGATTCAAGGGATTCCAAAGCCAAGGAATGGCCTATTATGGAAAACCCTATCCTCTAATTAAACATAGCTCAACGAATTCCAAAGCCAATGACCTAGCCTTAGATGAGAATAACCACTTGTTAGTCCTAGACAACCCAAGAAGGGGGTGAATTGAGTTTTAAAAATAATAACAACTATTTTAAAATTTTTTTGTTTTAAAATCTTTTAATTTCTCAAACAAATATAGTAAGAATATCAAGAAATAAAACAATGATGAAATTAAAGAGGTTAAGAAGAGAAAAATTGAACCAAACATCAAGATTTATAGTGGTTTGATTTTTTTCAAACCTACGTCCACTCCTCAAGACTCTCCTTGAAAATTTTTACTAAGATAAAATGCTTCACAGGCGCATTCAAAACCTTTTACAGCCTCAAGAAGATCCTATAAAATAACCCATATTTTTTTTAATCTCTCTTGAGCTCTTCTTTGAAGAGAATCTCTCACTCTTTCAAAGAATCAAGGGTAACTCACCCTCTATTACAATAAATGATAGAATTAAAGATTAACTATCTCACTCTCTTTACAAATGGTTGAAAATAAATGAACACAAAGAGGTGAGAATCAGTTGGAGGAGTTAATGAGCAATAAATGCTTTCTTGTTTATTTTGATATTTTGATTCAAGCAATAGAATAGTATCCAGAGGTTCTAGGAAATTTAAAGCTCCAAATCTTAACTCCTTTTATAGCCTTCTGAAGTTAATAGCCGTTAGTGGGTTGGTGGAAGCATTAAATGCACTGAAATCTTCCCGTTGGAACTAGCACGAGATTTTAAATCTGTCGCAAGGGTCGACACAAAGTCATTTGGTGTCAACTCAAAATATCTAGGACTTAGTTCCTCAAGTGATTGTGTTGACTCATTTTTTTAATGGTGCTGACACAAATTCCGCATCTTCCTTACCCACACGGTGGTGTCGACTCTTGGAGCTTTTGGTATCGACTCAAGTATTACTTCAGTTTTCTAGGAGATACCTTTGGTGTCAACTCTTTTTGTCTGGCAAGCTACTGAAATTTCGGTGTCGACTCATCTTTGTTTTTGTGTCGACTCATAAAGTTGCAGACAGCCTCAGGACTTTTAGAGTCAACTCATTTTGATCTGGTGTCGACTTAGAAAAGTGCAGACGGTCTCAGTTGTTTTGGGGTCGACTCGAAGTCATTTAGTGTTGACCCAAATAGCTTGTTCCCGCAGGAAACCTTTCTGTCGACTCATAAACCTTTGGTGTCGACCCTTTTGAGTTGGAGTTCGAAATTGTCTTGAAGCTTTGGTGTCGACACATTTAGCTTTGGTGTCGACTCATTTCACCCGAAATTAAGAATCCAATGGATTACTTCATGTCGACTCAAATAGCGCTGGTGTCGACTCAAGTTGAATCCCACAAGGCTTGTGTAGGTGTCAACTCAAATTCTTTTGGTGTTGACTCATTTTGCTCATCTGCCTTTTACTTGGTGTCGACTCAAAGTGCATCTGGTATCGATCCAAAGTGGATTTCGGTCCAATACTAAAGGTGTCGACTTAAACGAGTACCTGAAACATCTTAGACAAACACGTTAAGGTGTCGACTCAATTTCTCAATAGTATCGACACACTTGAGAGTTTCTAGCGTAATTTGCCTTTAGGTCTTGACTCAAATATCAATTTACGTTGACTCAAAATGTTCTTTGACAGAACACTTAGTGTCAACCCATTTGAAACCCATTTGATGCAAAGAGTCAGTACAAATGGCTTAAGGTATCGACTCATTAGTTATATAGTGTCAACACTTACTTTTTTAGAAACATTAAAATATAATCTTTTAAAATTAGTTTAATTAAAAAATAAATTATGAAGATCATCAAAATCTAATTAAAAAGCTCTTGGACTAACAATCTCTTCCTTTTTGATAATTACAACATTTTCTAGAAAAATATGTAAATAGATTTTCAACAAGCGTTTTTCTCTTATCACCATGCCTTTAAACAAAAATAACAATTACAATAATAAGGCATTCAATAACAGTATAATACACATATTCAAGAGAATTTTCAATTTTAATTTAGAAGTATTCTAAATTTATTAAGATATGTGCATCAAATCAGCACAAGCTCAACACATAACAAGTTCACTATATCAATTTGATTAATTCATATGTGCAATATGTTTCAAATTTCAAGCAATGACACATCTAAGTACAAACCAGCAATTCAAAAAGATTTCTAAACATTCATATAATAACTGATATGCAATAGAGATATGGCATTCACATTTCATAAGATTTTCAAATAAACTAATACTCAAACGAGAAATGTTTTCATCTACAAAAAAAACAGACTGTATGTTTCTATCCACAAAAAAAAAACGAATTGTATGTTTTAAGTTTACATTTTCTCCTTCAATCAAAACACAACAGCAAACAAAAACTTCTAAACTTCTTCTTCTTTCTTCTCTCCTTAACTTCTTTCTTTTCTCCTTTTGGAATTATCAAAATTAGATGTCGTTAAACTGTTTCTTCTTTTGTTTCTTGTCTTCGGTCACTTTCCTTCATTCATATGCACGTTCTTTGGAGGCTCTTTCTCTCTCAGATGTCTTCTCTTGTTCTTCAAGGGACGCAAATGTGGCTGCCAAAGCCAAGTTTGCCTCTCGCTTCAACCGAGCTTCTTTCTTTTCTTTGGTTTCCTTAAGCTTAAACTGTTTAGCTTAAGCTTCTTGAATTCAATGTAGATGTTCTTCGACCTTCTTGCAATTTTGCTGGACAGCAATGACGACTCATTCGTCGTATTCCTTCCTTACTTGCTCAAGAATGAAAATGTTGGCATTCACAATGGATACTACACTGTCATTTATTGTCTTGCTCATCGATATCTTAACATCACAAGCATTTTTAACTTCCCTTCGCAGAATAAGGTTGGTTTTGTTAAGATGTTTAACCTTATCTGAGATAGAGAACACTTTACAACCGATGTCATAAAGGTTCGCATCAACTTTCGCTTGAAAGTATGCCACAGAAGTAGTCAATCCCTTGATAAAGGAGACAAGCTCAGCAAACTTTTGAGATGAGGGACCAACTGGTGGAGCAAATGCAGAGGCAACATAAGGAGGAGGAGGAGGAGAAGGGATAGAAGAGGATGAGGGGACAGGAATCTCAGTCCTAGAACGAGGAGAAGTAGGGGAATCAGAAACAAAGGGTATGGGAGAATTGACATGAGCAGAGGGATGAAGATAGGTCATACTGGATGATGGTGGAGCAGGGGAAGGGGAGGCAAGATTTTCACGTTTAGTGGACCAAACACCATCAATTTTTGAAATCTACATGCGTTTCAAGGTGGACTATCCATATAAGTCATGTTTTGAAAAAGAAATTCTATTCTCAGTGGATAAATCAACACCAAAATGTCGAAACACAAGGGTCAAGTACATGGCATGTGGGAGTGAAGAATTAGACTTAGAGTGGGATTGTAACATATCTGACATGAACAGATAGCCAAGATCGAGTATTTTTCCTTCTATGATGCACCACATAATAAAAACATGCATAAAAGTGGCATCACCGAACTTTCCAAATTGGGGCTAAAAGATGTGATTCACGAACTGTTGAAGAATTCTCATTTCGGGTTTTGAGAGAGTTAGCCTCAAAGGGTTTAGAAGGGTCAACCTATTTGAGTTTGAATATTTGCTTCACTGCCTTATGAAAAGAGAAACTTTCAATGGTTTTTTTTTTCTTGTTGCAAGGAACAAATAATCTACCCTTAGGGAGACCGAAAATCTCATTCAAAGTCTTAGAGTCAAAGGAGATGTTTACATTGTTCATCCAAGTGGTGATGGTGTTGTCAGAGGCATCGGTGATCTTGAAGTGTGCATAAAAGAGTTTGACTAGAGTAGGGTAGTGGATGTCATGAATTCTAGTAAATCCTTCCATCCAAGGTCTGTGAACCATTCAGAAAATTTCATATCAATGGAATCAAAAAATTGAAAGTCTATAGAGCGACTCGAAATTACCTCACAATTGACGGAGGATTGGAAGTAGAGATTCTTGTACTTACTGAATTAGAACTTCAAAGTGAGTTCGATTGGCGCGACGGTTGAAGGTCCGACCTTGTTCTTCTTCGATTTCTTTTGGATTTTCTGTTTCTTCGCCGCTCTAGGGCTTGACGGCCCTTCGTCTTGGCATTTATTGCCCTTACCCATTATTCTTGCCACCATTGATTGTGAGGAAAAAAAGGTGAAGAGACGAAGAGAAAGGGAGGAGTCGACTCTAGGGTTCGATGGTGAGGAATAAAGTGGGAGGAGATGAACACACGTTTTGAATGCGAACGATTTTGAGCGCGAATGAGAAAGAGGAAAAAACGGCCTATATATAAATTCTGTGAACTATGTCGACACCAAATGAAATTGAGTCAACCCTTTTCACGTGACATTGGTGGTGTCCAAAGACAGAAATTGTGTCGACACTATTTACCAGGGTGTCGATGCATTCGGCTCATTGAGTTGAAACTCTTCTTGAACGAGTCGACCCGAATTTTACCGAGAGCAAGATAAACGAATTGAGTCGACACTATATAGCTGGGGTCGACACTTTTATCAAAATGTGTCGATACTAGATAGTTTTGAGTCAACTCTTTCACACATATATCGACCCTCTTTATTATTGAGTCGACACTTTTCACACATCAAAATAAAGCATGAAAAGCATTGAAATGCATTGAACATGCACAGTTAGTATGGCAGTTTAAGCATCAATTTAGAGCACACAACATATCAAGTTCTCTTTTGATATAGCAAAGTCTTTTTTTATTTAAAAGTTTGGTGAATATATCAGCAAATTGGTAGTCTGTGCCTACAAATTCAAGTTCTATGTTGCCTTTTTGAATATGATCTCTAATAAAGTGATGTTTAATCTCAATATGCTTTGTTCTTGAGTGTTGTATAGGGTTCTTAGATATGTTTATGGCACTAGTGTTATCATATTTA
>JAULJZ010064004.1:0-13389 GCA_032270985.1 Heliamphora pulchella | reverse complement strand
GAATCGAAAAAATAAAAAACCTTGACCAAAATAATAAAAAGTTAAAAAAACAAAAAAAAAATCACAAGAATAGTTATTCCAAACAGTGGCTAAGCTTCTCCTTGGATGGGCAGTTTTGCCTATGCCTAAAAGTTACAAGGTCCAAAAAGTAAGAAGCTTATGATAAAAGTGATATATTAAAAAATAAAGTTAAAAATACTAAAATTGAACTTTAAAAAAAAAGCGTTTAAATGTAGGGATGATAATTTTTCTCGCCTTAGCCCCGTTTTATAGGGTTTTTCCCGCCCTAATAACAAACGAGGTGGAGACGGTATTTGCTCTCCCCGCCCCGGTTTTTCCGTCCTGCCCTCGATTATATAAAATAAATATTTTTTAAATATTAATATATGTATAAAATATATATTTTATAAATATAATACGTTCAAAATATTAAAATATTATATTTGTCTTTAATTTTTCTTTTTTATTTCTTATATTTTGTATATTTGATTATATTAATTCATCAATTATTATTTTTTATTTATTATATTATTTATAATTTTTATTAATATTATTTTTTTAAATCTTAAAAATTATATCCAAAATATTCTCGTACCTGCCCCACTACTTCCTTTATATTTTTCTCCATACCCATCCCAATTAAATAGGAAACAAAAATGGGAAAACTAATCTCCCGCCGGACCTTTTGTTTCATCTTCAAAGAACATATTCCATGATTAGAATAATAGTGTATTTATTTATTTTTTCTTTTTCAAAATATCATCCTTTAATTAAATTAGTATACTTTTTTGTTTTCTATCATTAAAACGTTCTAAAAAATAAAAATTTCTTAATTAAAATATATAAAAAAAGTTTTAAAAGACATAATATGTAACAAAATTAAATTTTTATCTAAGATGGGACAAACTATGATGTTATTTTAGGTAAATGTGGAAGAAGACGGTATTATGCATATTACAGTTATCAATATTTTTACCTTTTTTTTAAAAAAAAATTGTAACTCTTTAATTGATTATATATTGATTTTGCAATGCATTTAAGGTTTTCTAAAGTTTCTTGATAAAAAAAAATTAATATGAATATCATTTGGCAATCGGCTTAAAATCAGCTTATAATCGATTTTTTGTCTTTTTACTTAAATGTCTAAAAAGTCAAAAAAAAATTATTTTTCAACTCAAAAACTTTTAACATTTTTTTGTTTTTTACATAATTTTTTTTATATTTTTTTAAAAATATCATAACTTTTATTATACATATTCATTTTTTATAAAAATTATATTTTTAAAATTTTGCTTATCAAAATCTATCAAACAAGATCTATATTGAATATAAAATTATCTAATAATAAATTTTTAAAAATTATAATAACTTTAAGCAAGATTTTTTATCTTTTGGTTTAAAGCCACTTTAAGTCTTTGACTTAAAAGTCATATATATTCTAACCAAATGAAATTTTTAACTTTTTAATTTAAAATGACTTAAAATTAAAAAATTAACTTAAAATCGATTGACAAACGAACTCTTAATATAGTACAAATTTATGAGATTCTGCCACCTACATGGGTTTGGTTTTTCGATTAATATTATTTTTTGATTACCAAGAAATAATAATCAAGTTTAGATATCCAATTAAATCACTGTTGACCTTTACTTTTAGTTTTAATTACGAGGCAAACACGCATATGTCCAAATAAAAAGAATATTCCCTAAGTATGAAATTCTATCTTGGATAACCTTTATCCTCACATCACCTTCATAACATACACAATCCAAGATCAAAGGTTTTGATTTTGTCAACATAAGAACGAGTCTTAAAGCCCCGTTTGGTTTCATGTTTTGGTTAAATTTTCTTTCTCGATTATTTTTTAAAAGTACGAAAAAAAAATACTCAATTTGAAAAAAAGAAATTACTAAAGATAAAAAAAAATCCTATTTTTACACATCTCAAACAAGACCTAGTTGGTAATTAGAGCATTTGCAGCTCATTAAGTATGCGTTCGAGTCTTGTTTTTTAGTTGTTTGTTTTTTTCAAAATTCTCACGCGTGACAAGAAAAAATACAAAAGTTGAAGGAGAATAAAGGATGAGCCGCTTGGCTCCTATTTAGTCCATGTTTGGAATGTTTAAAAAATTTAATTTTTAAAATATTTATTTTTTTTAAATTAAAAAAAAAAAGAAGAAAAAGAAAAAATTACATTATTTCGGATAATTTTTGTTTTGGATTTTTTTAAAGAATCCATCCCCTTATGTTTTGCATATAAGTTATAGTTTGGAATAATGTCATAATTTTTTTATTTTTAAGAATAGAGTTGAGTTTTTAATTAAAAATATTATAATTATTTAATTCTATAAAAAATTTAAGAGTGTTTGGAATGTATATAGATTTTGTTCTTGAAAAAAATTTTAAAAAAAGTTAGTCAACTTTTTAGAAATGTCAAATAATCTACTTTAAAATTTGATTTTTTTAATAAAAAAATTAGCTTTTTTAAAAATGACAAATAGGGGTTTAAGAATTCTTTTGACCTTTTTGATTAATAAAGTAAAAGGCAAAAATGAAAAGGCCTAGTTGTTTGGTTCTAAAACTTTGAGTTGACTTCTCTAATGATTTTTTACGTATTTCTGTTATATTAAAAAAAAAAAAGAAGGTAACTTAAAGTTGAATACTTTTACTAGGTGTAGTTGCTGTTGCTATTAACTTATGTTTGGATTAACATTTTTTTACGATTTTTTTTATTTTTAGTAAAAAAATTTTAATATTAGTTCAAATGATTTTATATTTTTTAGATTTTTTCTATCATGAGAAAACAGAAAAATAAATTTTTTTTATGAAAACTTAAAAAAGTTCATATATGATGAAAAAAATAAGCCAATTTAGGAGGTTTTTTGGCTTTTTTTTTTAGCTTTTTTGTCTTTAGTAAATTTTTTTTTAAAATTTTGTTATAACCGGCATACTTTTTAAAATTATCTCATTACCAGGAATCAAAAAAATAAAAAATATAAATCAAAATATAAAAAATTTCAAAAAATACAAAAAAAAAGTTTTGGAAAAAAGTGACTAGGCTTTTTAGTCCCAAAGTGACTAATTAGTATTTTCTTTTGCTTTTTTGCATTGAAAATTGTGTCCAACCATTTAGAAGGCTTTTTGGTTTGTGCTTGTGGATCAAAAATAACTTTTAAATAGTAATGGCAATGAGATGGGTGTGGGAAAGAAGGCATTTGAAGAAGAAAAAAGAAAAAAAAAAGTTTTGTTATTAGTAGATTTAAGCATGGATTCGAGCATATTTTTTTATTACATGTAAGAAAAGTGTGTTTGAATTTATGATCTGCATTTATGTATTTAGCATTTTAAAGAAAAAAACACGAAAAGGAAAAGAAGTGCAAAAATATGTTATTTATTTTTTCTAAGGTTAGAAAAGTGTTAATTTTAGAATCTAAAAAAATAGGAAGGCAACCCGTTAGGGTAGTTCAACAGTTTAAAATCGTTATTAGAACTAGTTGTAAACTCGAATGTCTTGTATTCGACTATCGCTGGAAGCGCTCTAACTTAATCGATATCTGTAATTTGTAAATATTATAGGTATTCAAAAATTTATGCTTTAGGGGTGAACTCAAAAGGTCTTGCCTTGAAGTACTTACTTTGGTATTAAAAATAAATAAAAAGGAAGCTTCAAATTTAGAAAAGACTGTTTGATTATTTTATATATTAGTGCAAATTATTGTAGTGTTAAGTTGGTGCTATGCACATTCTAAAATATTATTTATTAAAAAATATTTTTTAATAATTTAAAATATTTATATTAAATTACAGCACTTAAAATTTATGTCTCTAAATATTTATGTTTCTTCGTTTTAATTCATTGATAGTCATATAATACAATTAAAAAAATTAAATATTATCCAATGTAAACAAAATATTAAAAAAATTCACTTTATATCCAATTAATTAACTTAAAAAAACTAACTTAAAGAATAATTTACTAAATAACTTACTTTGATCTTAATTTAATTTTTTAACTACTAACACTCAAAAAATAGCTTTTAAACTAGTTGCTATTTAGTCTTTTAATAATAAAGTATTTGTAACAACGTTCGGAATCCCAAAATTTGGAATGACAATTTTTTTCGGTCGGTCACATTATAGGAATGACAAATTTGGAATGACAATTTTTCTCGTTCGGTCCCCGTATGCTCTTGCTCTGAATTTTACATACTATTTTCATTTTCGATAACAAGTAGGGTGGAGATGGTTTTTGCTTTCTCTGTCCTAATTTTACCTACCCACTCCTGATTATGTAAATTAAATACTTTTTATTTATAAATATATTATAAAGTTTAATTTTTTAATATAATAAGACTAAAATGTACAAATATTACATTTCTATTGCATATCTATCTTTATTTTATTTTTTATTATTTTAATTCTAATTATTTATCAATTAATATTTTTTTACTATATTATTTTTAACTTATATTAATATTATTACTTTTATAATTTATTAATTATTTTTGATACATTCCAACCCATCTTCACTTTCATTATTTTCTTAACCTTTTTGGCTCTGCTTTGTTAAATAATACTCGTCACTACGATGAAATTGTCATCTTTATTAAATAATTAAAATATAAGAAAAGATCTATATAATATGAGTTATAATTATTAATTAGTCAAAACTATCGTATGTTAATTAATTATTTTCTTAACCTTTTTCGGCTCTGCTTTGTTAAATAATACTTGTCACTATGATGAAATTGTCATCTTCGTTAAGTAATTAAGTATGAATTATAATTATTTATTAATCAAGACTATAAGAGATTAATTAATTATTTGTCATTTTGCAGTCCATTCTTGACAACGAGGCTTGGCGTGTGGGGATGCAAGGTTACGTTCAAAGCTTGCCACGTGGCCGATGATGAGCCGCTCTGTGCAAAACAAAAAAGATAAGGATATCGGAGTAATTATTGGGGTTCTCGAAATACCATTTGTTAAATTTTTGTAATATTTTTATCAAATATTGTGATGATAATTTTTATGATAAAAATATAATAATTTTTTATTTAATAATTATAAAATAAAAAATAACTTATAACATATAAATTACAATTATTTATTTATAAAAAATATTACTAATTTGCCTGGACGTCGTTCGCTCAGTAGTACTACTAGCGATGAGGTGGATAACATCACACCCACGGACTCGTTTGACCTAAGGGACTGTTTGTTTGGAACATATAAAAGATGGTATACTTTTTTGACAGGATATGAAAAATATGTCGGCCCAAGTGTTTGTTTTTTCTCCCATTTTTCTTTTTTTTTTATATATATATCCTGTGTTTGTTTTTTTTATTAACTCCAGATATATGATCCTTTAAAATATTTATATCCTTCAAAAATATAAAATATGTAATACTATCTTCTTATATTACATATCTCCACCAATATTTGATATACTCTCATATTTAATTCAAGGACCAAGATTTATTTCTTTTTTCTTATCTAATACTATATTCTATCATAAATAAACATTGTATATATAGACCCATAATATATATACATATATATATAAAAAATTTACATCTCCCTATTGACAACTTAGGTTTTTTGATTAAAAATATTTAAAAGACAATGTTGCCCGTTTGGCAAAAAAATAAAAAAATTAAAAAGTCAAATCAAAACACAAATTTTCAGAATATTCTATTCAAACCCCCTCAACATTTAAAATACAATAATACTTTTTATTCATAAGTTATTTATTGCTACTACTAACAACATATAATTGTTAATATCAAATATATAAAAAAGTAAAATTATTCACTTTGAACAAAAAATAAAAAAATTAAATTTTTACCTAAACAACCAACTTAAAAAAAGCTACCTTAAAAACTAAGTTACTAAACAATCTATTTTAAATTCAATTTAACTTTTTTATTAAAAATACAAAAAGATTTAAAAAAATTAACTTTTAAACTAACTGTCAATCGGCTCCTAAGTATTATATATCTTATTTTGTATCCCATAATATATTATATATATTTTATCTTTTTATATTTTCTTATTTTATATTCAGACAAACAAACAGACCAGTATAGGTCATGTGAGTTCTCGGTAACTTGTTTAGTTCTTTTTTCTTGACCAAATTTGTGATTGGCTTTTTCTTTTTTTCTTTTTTTGTCTATATTGCACTATTAGATATTTTTATAAAAAAAAACGTAGTTATGAATAATCCATTGAAAATGCTGATATTTTTTTGCTAAAAATAATTTGATACCAATTCGGTTGCTATTGGATGTTAGATAATATTTTCACATTGTTTGAATGTGTAATTGATAATCATTTAATTAATATACATTGGCATTTGGCAATTGGTATATGTATGCGTCCGTAAATGTGTATTTATGAATTAAAATAATAAAAAGTTAAATTTAATTTTTGCCTATACAATTTTTAAATTAAGTAATTGAGAGAAAGTTTGATGGGTATTTTAATAAAAAAAAAAAATTCACACAATTTTAAATTTAAAATAACACCAAGTAAAGATATGTTTAGTATTAAAATTGACACAGCTTCACTTTAAAGGAAACACTAGGTGGGTGTTCTTTTTTCTTTTTTTTTTTGATACCTTAAAGTATTTGGGTCAACTTACGCGTGTCTTGATTAATTTTTAAAAGATTAATCCCACCGCCTATTAGCGAGGAGTCCAATTAAAATCAATCGTATGAAGTAGGCCAAAAAATTAATAACACCTAAAAGGACCTTTTTCATAAATTAATAATATAGATGAAGCACCTTTCTTCCAAGTTCTAGATTTTATTTTTAAAAAAATCTCACAGTATGCAAATGGTAACCATTTAACCTCACATAAAAAAAAAAAAAGAGAAAGAGAAAGAAAGCACATTTCATACTGGTAGACTCAAACAAAATAATAGATCTAAAATAAGGCCACGCGTAATAAATTTTAAAAATGGTTCCAAAATTAGGCTTCCGCATTCATAGACGGACCAATGGGGGCTTGGATGGGAACGATGGTCTTTTTTAAATTTTAAAAAAACTTACTATTATAATAATATTAGTTTAAAATATTTTAAAATTATATAAATTTGTTTTTCTGAATTTGTTTTTTTAAAAAAGACTTAATATATACCATCTTAAAAATTTATAAGAACAATTTGACTCTCCTAAAAAAAATCTTATCTCCGTCCTGTAACTGCATTGCTTGTCAACTTCAGATCTGCTTGGTAAGTCTATCTTTTGGTTTTTTTTGTTCCAAAAGGTAAAAAAATTTAATATAATTCTTTTGAGAAAAACGTAAAAAAAAAAATTTAAAACCAAATCAATTTACTAATCCTCAATATACTTTATTCAAACTCACTCTCCATTCTTAAAGAAAGTAGTATCCTCATTTGATAATTTATTTACAACTATATGTATAATTGTTATAATCAATTATATAGAAAAACAATACTGTCTAATTTGAAAAAGAAATAAAAAAGTTTATTTTTACTCAATAAACTAATTTCAGAAAAATTAGCTTAAAAGCAAACTAACCAAATAACTTACTTTGAGTCAATTTAAATTTTTAATTAAAAACACAAAATAATAATAATAATAATAATGATGATGATGAAAAAACTAGCTTAAAAGCTAGTTACGAATCAGGCCATAATTATTTTGCTGTATATAAGCAAGCTTTATGAACAATTATAGGCATAATAACTAAGTTCATGGGACCATTTGGAAAATGAAGAAAGAGGATTCCATGAAACTCTTGGATTATTATTGTCTTTTTATGCCAAAATTTCCCTTATTCATGAACAATAAAATCAAAGAAAAAGATAGGCTATTTGAGGCATCATAATCCTTTTTTATTTTTATTTTTCTCTTTTGGTACTTTGAAATTGAGAGGACATATTCTACTAACGAGAATGGTAGTGTTTGGTATTATTAAAATTAGTAATTTACAAATTGTAGTTTGTAGCAAAAATTATGAGCGTTTGCGTAAAGATTAATATAGCATGTAGTTGAAATAGAAGAAAAAATAGTTATAAATTGTAACAGAAATAGTGAGTTTTTTAAAAAAAAATTTACTTATAACTAAAATTAATAGCAAGAAATTAAAAGTTATTTTAGTAACTTTGCCAAATACTTTCAATCTTTACTCGAGGAGAGATTCAAAATTAGAACCTGCACTTATCAAGACTCGAAAAATAGAATTAAGACTAGAAAAATTGAAATTTTCTAATGAGGTGCAAGGATTCTTGCCAACTGAACTTGCCTGGTTAAGTAGTTTATTAAAATCTTTTATATATATATATATATTCTTTTGTTGAGTAAATTAAAAAAAAATGTCATTGGCATAATCATACAAGGCAATGAAGGACTTTTGTTGGATGTGGCTTAATAAGATGTGGAAAATGGAAATAGAAAGACAATTCTTCTAGAGATCACTTCATTTTTATTTCATAGAAGGACAAATCTATCAGTTTCATTACTTCCATTTCCCTACTTTTGTGAAACACTTGGAGATAATCACTATCCTTTTTTTTTTCTTGTTTTCATAAAAATAAAAATAGATGCAGTTTTCAAAATTTATTAAATTTTTGTAAAAAAAAATATGTTTTTATATATTTTGTAAATATTTTAATTTATCTTTTTTCTTTTACCACCTTCAAGTACTGCTTCTGGCTACCACTTTTGATTATCCCTTAATCATTATTTTCGGCCATTACTTCTGACCACCACATATGACAACGGCCTCTAACCACCACCTCCAACCAACACTTCTGGCAACCACTTTCGACACCCCCTCCAGCTACTATCTCTCACCACTTTTAATTGCTATTATTACTGGCTAACATCTCTAATTAATATCTTCGACCATCACTTTTTAAATATTTATGTACTAAGTATATTTTTATTTTTATTTTTATTTTTATTTTATTATACAAATGGAAAAACATATCTTTTTTTTTATTTTAAACAAAAAATATAAAATTATAAAACGTTACCTAAGAGGGCATTCGTGTTTGATTTCAACAAGAAAAGCATGCTTGATTAGTCCCTTGTCATCATTGAATTGATGTCACAATTCCCAGAAAGGATAAGGCAAATACATCTAAATTATGAAATAAAAATAAGAGGGCATTCATGTTTGAATTCAACAAGAAAAGCATGCTTGATTAGTCCCTTGTCCATCGTTGAATTGATGTCACAATCCCCAGAAAGGATAAGGCAAATACATCTAAATTATGATCAACTAAATATAAAGAGAAAAAACGACACAACGGAGAAAAAAAGAGAGAAAAACGTCTCGTTAAGAATTACCCGTTGTTTGGCCAAACGAATACAATTGTAGCGTGCATTGGAAAAGTATTGGGATCTTTTTCTAAAGTCCAAATTAAGTTGATTATGATATCTTCATTTGGTATTTTCTACTATACAAACAAAAAGTATTTTCACCCCACTTATTTTAAAGAGTTGACTATAATCACTAATCTTATCTTATCAATCGAGTATCAATTGCATCATATATATATATATATATATATATATATAAAGACTGTTTAGTATACAAAACTCTCACTTATGCAGAATTTCAAAATGGAGCTGACCACAATTTCTATAATAAAACAGCTCATACTTTTAAATTATTTTTTGAAAAAATTGTACTCTATGAATAGTTTTGATCTTTTCAGTTTATAAGTGAACTGTTGAAATGATTTGACACAAATTTAAATTTTTGTTCACTTCTCAAGATGCTATCTATGCACATTTTTTGTTTCTTTTTGCATCTCTTTTATTTATAAGGTACAAAAAAAAATTTAAAAGTATAAACAATTAAATAAAATAAAAGTAAAAACATAAGTTCTGGTAGCATTATCTTTCGCTAGATACCCAATTCGATTTCTCTCCAATAGAGATTTTTACTTTTGTTATCTTTTTTCTTATTTTTTATCTCCATAAATTAACAAATTAATAATATTATATTTTTAATTGAGTATATTAAAATTAGCTAATTAACTAATCATCAAATTATTAATATTATTTTTTATTTTACTATTAAATTACTAAACAATTTGATAATTGAGTGCCTTTAAACACGAGTAATAATTAGTAGGTTTATAGCACACCATCTTACAAAGCATTAGTAAGAAGCAATTTTCACTACCTTCTTTGTATAATAGGCAACGCATATGATCCAAACAATGAAATAGATGGAAGAGAAGTTTGGAAAGACATCGTAGCTATCAAAAGGACCTCAACAGTGGCCTGGTGTATTGGGGGGGATTTTAATGAGGGCTTAAAGATAAGGGATAGGTCTGGAGAAGTGAGGTCTTCAAGGGGAATGAGAGATTTCAAAATATTTGTGGGGAAAATGGAACTGGTGGACCTACCTTTGCTTGGCAGGAGATTCACTTGGTTAAATCTCAGAGAGGAGGCTAAGTTTAGCAAACTGGATAGATTCTTGATCTCAAGGGATTGCTTGGACAAATTTGGATGGAAACAATGGGGGCTACCAAGATATTTCTTAGACCACAATCTGATAGTTTTGGATAATGAGACGTTAGATTGGGGCCCAAGACCATTCAAATTCTTTGATTCATGGCTTACGCAGCCTAGTGTGGCCAAGCTTCTAAAGCAAATATGGACTGAATATGTATGTCAGGGATGGGGAGGTTATGTGCTGATGAAGAAGTTAAGAACAGTAAAGGAGGCTATTAAGGCCAGAAACAAAGGGGAGCCCATGGATTCTAGAGATATAGTTGAAGGTATAATTAAGGAACTGGACAATCTGGAATGTCTGAATGAGAACAAGAATTTGATGGAGGTGGAGAAAATCAGGAGGAATTTCTTGAGAAGGAAGTTATGGGATGAAAGCCTTAAGGAGAAGATGAGTTAGCATCAAAAAGCAAAGGCAACATGGCTCAAACTTGGGGTCCGCAACACGAGATTCTTTCATCATGCGGCTAGAATGAGATATATGAGAAATTACATTGGGTATGTGTCAAATGGGGAGATGGTATTCATACAACCTGAGGACATTAAACAGGAGATATTCAGGCATTTTTCATCTTTTTTTAAAGAGAAATCTTGGAATAGATCTATTATAAGTGGAAGTTTAGGCAAGAGGCTGCCTGCAAGTTCTTCAGCTATGCTAGAGGATGTATTTTCAGAGGAGGAGATCAGTAGAGCAGTGGCAAGTTGTGTAAGGGAAAAAGCTCCAGGTCCTGATAGATTTAATTTCAATTTTTTCAAAAGGTTTTGGGGCCTCATCAAGGGTGATATATTCATATTTATGCATGTGTTTCATTCGAGTGGTAAATTAATTAATGAATCAATTCCCTATTCCTTGTACTCATTCCCAAGAATGATAACCCCCAGAATTTAAATAAATAGATGCCCATTAGTTTGGTTGGTTCAATCTACAAAATCCTCTCCAAAACTTTGGCATGCAGGTTGAAAGGGGTCTTGAGTGGATTAATTGATGAGGCACAATCTGCCTTCATTAGGGGAAGACAAATCTTATATGGTATTTTGATTGCCAATGAGATTATAGACGAATGGAGGGAATAGATAAAGGAGGGTTATATCCTCCAGGTGGATTTTCACAAGGCTTATGAATGTTTAAACTGGAACTTTATCCTACAAATGATGAAGGACTTGGGCTTTGGGAGTAAATGAATTATGTGGGTGATGGAATGCATTTCCACAGCTACCTTATCAGTTTTAGTGAATGGTAGTGTAACCAAGGATTTCGAGATGCAGAGGGGCATAAGGCAAGGGGATCCTATCTCTTTTTTTCTCTTTGACATAGCAGCCGAGGGGCTCAATATTCTTGTACAGAGAGCGAAATCTGCTAGCCTGATAAAAGGAATGACGATTGGCAAGAATAGAATTAAGATAACACACTTGCAGCTCGTAGATGACACAATTTTTTTTCTGTGGTAAGGATCCAGAGGAATTGCTAAACATAAATATAGTGTTAAGGTGTTATGAACTTATTTCAAGCCTTAAAGTAAATTTCCATAAGAGTTGGATTTGTGGGGTGGGAATCAAGAGAGATAGTGCTAAAGAAGTGGCATCATTCCTTCAATGCAAGGTAGGAGAACTCCTATTCAATTATTTAGGCTTGCCATTGGGAGCTAACCCAAGAAGGATAAAAACTTGGGAGCTAGTGATTGAGTCCTTTAAGAAGAAATTAAAAACTTAGAAAAGAAAAGAACTTATCCAGGGCTGGAAGGGTAACCCTAATCAAGGTCACCTTGTCTAACCTTCCGGTGTACTATCTATCCTTATTTAAAATTCCTATAAGAGTTAGAAATCAATTGAAAAAAATCTAAAGAAGTTTTCTGTGGGGAGAGGAGAAAGGTAATAGAAAAATGCATCTGGTAGGGTGGAACAAAATCACTAGCTGTAGAGCTTATGGAGTTCTGGGGATAGCCCGTTTGATGGCTAAAAATTTGGCTTTGCTAGCAAAATGGTGGTGGAGGTATGGCAATGAAAAAGGAGCTCTATGGAGGAGATTAATTTGCTCTAAAAATAATAGCGATTCAGGGGAATGGCATCCATCTATAAGCTGCCAGAACAAATTCTCTACAGTATGGCGGGACATAGTCAAGCTAGGGGAAGAACATAATTTCTCTGCAGGAGAGTTACTAAAATCAAATTTGGGGATTCAAGTAGGGAATGGAAACGAAACAAAATCTTGGAAGGATAAATGGGGTAGAAGTGAGATCCTAAGTGCAAGCCATGAAAGGTTGTTCAACCTCTCAACGAAGAAGGTGAGCACACTCCAAGAAATGCGAACTTTAGTGGGACAATATACCATAGAGGAGCTAAATAGGGATGTATTCTTTAGAATAAGGCTATATACGTGGAAAGTGGAGCAATGGCAGGAGATCATCAGCTGTATAAAGAAAATTTATTTGCAGGAAGATAAAGAGGATAGGTTACTGTGGATTGGAGAGAAGAATAAGAACTTCACTGTAAAATCTTTCCTTGGGATGATGGAGGAGAAAAGGGGACTAGTGATGGAACCTATTAGTTTAAATTGGAAACAATGAGCACTTCCCAAATGCCAATTGTTTTGCTGGTAGGCCAGTCGAGGGAGACTACCCACTAAGGATATCTTTATTAGATGGAACATACTCTCATGCCAAGTCGATTCCAATTGTGTTTTCTGTCAGAAGGAACTGAAACAGGGGACCATCTCCGACTGGGATGCAGAAAATCTTGAAAAACTTGGTGTGATGTTCTAAAATGGTGGGGTATATCTCGGGTGTGCCCTCCCAACTACAAGAGTCTGTTTAATTGGTGGTTTGGATTTCCATTCAAAGGCTTCGAGAAGCAAATTTGGAATGCTCTGTTTATCACAGTTTCATGGTCGCTTTGGAT
>JAULJZ010063993.1:0-13389 GCA_032270985.1 Heliamphora pulchella | reverse complement strand
AAATTAAAATATTAAAAAATTAAATAAGATAAAAATAAGTTATATAAATTTATTTTTAACCAAAATATTAAAAAAACTAAATAAGACAAAAAATAAGTTAATAAATCAAATTTTATATTGCTTATTATCTTTTTTTTAGTCAAGTTTTTTTTTTGTTTTTGGATAATTTTTTTTTTTACTTTTTCTGTTCGTCTCATTAAGATAATTCAAAATAGTAAAAATATTTAATCAAAAGGCAAAAAAGTACAGAAAAAATAAAAATAAATAAAAAATAAGAAAATTAGCCCAAACAGGACCATATTGTATTATGGCACTGTTTGGGATAACTTTTTGTAACTTTTGTTGTTTTTTTTGTCCTTTTTGAAATTTTTTTTATTTTTTCGATTTGTTATAACAAAATAATTTCAAAAGTAAAAGTGAAGTATAAAAAAATTTACTAAAGACGAAAAAAATTTGTAAAATGTCTTTAAAAGGTTTTTATTTCTTAATTTATTGTAATGAGAGAAATTTAAATAGTATAATCGTTTAAATTAACATAAAATTTTTTATTAAATTTTTTTTAAAAACAAAATAAAAGAAAAATCTATTTTCCACGGTGCCAAATATGAAATTTTTTAAAGAATATTTAATAATCTTTAATATATTAAAACAAGATAGGTATTAATTTAAGAAAAACTTAATGATTAGACCCTTTTTTGTTGGGTTGATGACTTGTGGCTCTTTGAAGTTGGAATGGAGTTGGTGTTAAAATGCCTTCTAGAAATTTTTTTTATTAGATTTTATAATTTTTTGATTTAAACTTTTTATTTATTCGATTTCTTGTCATTAAAGAGTTCTAAAAATTATGCTTCTTCGGGCTAAAATTAAAAAGATATTATCAAAACAAAAAAAACCTCTTGTCTTATCTAAATTTTTTTATTTTTTAATTAATTTTATTACTTTTTATTCTTCACGATGAAAAAAAACTTTAAAAAATACACTCGTTTAAAATAATAATAAAAAATATTCACTGAAAACTACAACAAATCGTAAAAAAAACTAAACGCGGGTTTAAATCTTGGATTTGACATATTTATTTAATTTGTATGATTTATTCTTTAGTAATCTTTTTTATTGGATTAGAATTTTTAATTTTCTTATATAACTCAAACGAACTAATGTAGTAGAATATTTCATAAAATACAAAAATAAATCAGATTTTTCTGCATATTTTTAATTTTAGTGTATTTTTTACTTTATAGTTAACTTTTTTATTTTTCTAATTTTTTCAACCAAAAATTAAAATATATAAATATATATTTATGAAATTTTGGTGGTTTAGGAAAGAATTCAACGACTCTGGATAAGTGGAATTTGGAAAGTTCTTCCTTAAGGGGGTTGGAACCCTCTTTTATCGGTCCAACGTTTGACAAGCATAAAAATCAAATTTGGTGGCTTGGCCGTTTTGACACGTGTTTCTTTTTTTTTTTTTTTTACGATGCATTAAAAGACTAATTAAAATTTGTTTTAAAAAAATGTGGCAGTTAATAATTGAGAAATTAATTAGAGTTCTATTTAAAGAAGTTATCTTTTATTTAATTTTAATTACTTTTTTTAATATTTAGTTAAGTTATATTTTTTAAATTTATTAATAATTTAGACGAATATACCATTATCTTTAAACCTGTTCCACCCCTTTATTCTCCCCAAGCGACGTTGTTTGGTTCCTCTCTCTTATCGTTGCCGTCGGTGTCGATCAACCTCCTTCGCGCCGTCCACAATCGCTTTCTCGCTCACCAATTTCGTTATCCTCGTTGGAGCAGCCATCGTCTGCCACGAATGTTGTCGTTTTGTGCTGTAGATGTGGTCAACAAGTGCTCCAGTTCGAAGGTCACCACGTTTGGTATGACAAGTGCATGGTTCGGTACTCGAACCAATTATTTTTCACTTCTTCTCTTTTTGGGACCCGTTATAGGCTATGGGGAGGGGTGAGAAATCACACAAATGAGACATTTTTTCACCGAATCTGTTACAGAAATGACATTTATTAGAGAATATGAGATTATCACATTACAAATAAATGTCTCAATTCTACACAATTTTTCCGTGAGGACGATGATGGTGATAGTGGTGGAGGACATTTGTTTGGTAAAAAAAAGAGACATTTCACAATATCTCATTTGTTCACAGAGAAAACGCAGACATTTATTTTGAAAAACGAGAGTTCTTATTTTGAAAATGAGACATTTGTTATGAATTGTGAAATGTCTTATTTTGTTGTAAAATGTTTCATTCTGAATTGAAAATGAGACATTTCTTTTGAAATACCTTATTTTGTTATGAAATGCGATGGCGGTGGTGGTGGCGGTGGCTATCTGTTGCTGCTATTGGCGGTGGCATCGAAGGGTGGAGTAGTGGTAATCTCGTGGTGGCGGTGGTGGCGGTTGTGGCGGTGGCTATGTAATTTGCAGATATGACTGTTTAAGAGGATCGAGGGTAATTTTGATATAAAAAAAATTAGAAATGACTTATTAGAACATAATCTTTAGTTAGAATATATTAAAATACAAGAACTCTAAATTAGACATATTCCAAAATCTCCCTTAATAATTTTGTTTAGAATTTTTTAAGAAGTTTTAAAAAAATAAGTAGAGGTTTAACTTTCTTTAAAAGAAATTTCAATTATTTGGGATAATAAGGCTTTTTATCTTTTAATATTGTTTGATATAATTATTTTTATATTTTAGAATATTATGATGAACTTATGTGCTGCTTAACTAATTTTTGAAAGAGAAATTCCATCGTCTACTAATGACGAGCTTAATTTTTTTCTTTTTTAAAAATGGCTAGTAGTTTTTTAATTTCTACTTTTTCTATCCATATATATAAATAGTGAGTTTGTCAAAGCCTACATTTGCTTTCATCCTTGAATAAATTCCATTTTTGCCCTCCAATTTACGTTGCACCCGTTTTTCCATTTGTTTATTTTGTGGGCCTTTTGGAATTGTCAAGCTGTTAATATAAAATTACCGTCAAAGCCTTTTATAATTGGTTGCTTTTGTTAGCTTTTGTTTGTTGCTTGGAGGATATTTTAGTAATTCTACAGATATGTCTGCCTTCTGGAATTTTAGGAGCAGGTCTATGACGCCCCGCAATTCGAAATTCGTTTTATAGTGACAATAATTAATAGGGCAACGAGATACGTACAATAATACCCATTCATGCACAAATAAAGTAGTACATAGTTTAAATATTTCAGACCCAATTTCTAATTTCAAACTAAACACAAAATAATACTAGGTCCAAAATTAGGGTGCTACAAAAGTCTAAAAGGGAATTGGTCTAAATTGTGAGGCTCAAGCTCACGGGAGCCATAACTCAGCATCATCGTTTCCGTTCTCATCAATAGGTTCGTTCGATTCCTCAAAATCTGGCATGAAATGCCATGAATTACAATGCCTAGAAAAACCAAAACATATATACAAGTATTTTTCATGCAAACAAGTTGCATATCATTGCTATAAATTATTGATGACAAGATTTAAAATGAGTATGATGCATTTTTATTTAATTAGTAGGGTTAAATACTAGATCATTCTAGGTTCATTCGACCTGGGGAACCCTTCTAATCCCGATCAACGACACAAACTAAGTCTATCGACTGATATTAAGCGATCCTTCAGCTACGATGATGACTTCGTAGTTGAATTAAGTATCCAACAGGGTCATCCAAAGGTCAGGACGTGGAGATGGCCACTCGGACCATTGAATCTAAAGTCAAGGTCTAGTGTGTGATCATGAATTTTCTAATACCGATTTATTTATCCAAACACTTCCTTCACCATGAAATACTTCCTCAAAATATAAATAACAGCATATAGTTTTGGGTACTCCCCCAAAAGAATCATGTGCATATAATACCAGGGTACTCTCCCAAAAAACTATTTCCACGGAACATATCCGAAAAGTACATAACCCTATGGTTCATTTCATTCTCCATTATATGGTTCCCGTAATCCCAAATCTCATGATAACGAATTGTATGAATCATAATATAAACTTTTAACATATTATGATTTTCATGCTTAACATAGAGATTAACAAGTGATCTACATGGAATTAAGCAAAATCGTATTCAAGTGGTCATGCTAGCACCAATGACTTTCTTCATGCAACATGTAACAACTATACCCATAATTAGTCAAAGTAGATTACTAAATTAACACTTAAGCATATCATTCATGGCAATATACTTCACAGCTTAGCATAACATGCCAAGACATGTCAATAAAACACAATTAGGGTTAACCTAGACATTAAAGGACACAATTAAAATAGTCTAGAATTGTAATTTCAACATTTGTAATTTGGGAAATTAAAATAATAAGACTCTATAAAATTGTTTGAAAGTTGGTAGGTAATCTATTTGGGATGTCCTTAACAACTTTCATAAAAAAAACTTTTCTTAATTTTGCACTTAAGACTGAGTTTTGGATAAATTAAAAAAGATATAACAAAACTTAGCTTACTGTCCAAATAATGGGCAGATTTTGTAACTAACTTTGAAAATTATAAACAAGCATTTTTCCTCACTTAAACATTTAAAAAAAATTTAAAGTAATACATATAGATGTTAAGAGGCTTTGGGACTTGACCTTGCTAAAAAGGCATTGTAATTTATTTTAAAACATTTTTTTTATTACAGAGAGTTTAGGTCTTATATACTTTGGGAAAAATAGTACAACTTCCTCTATACTTAGGGTCAATTTGGTTGTATTTTTCGAAAATTGTGTTGTAGAAGTGTTTTTCAAAAATTATTCAAAAAAGACTTTTTAGAAAATTATAGAAATAGAAAGTGCATTTGGTAATTACAGTAGATAATAGTTTTCAAAAAATCACAAAATTAAAAATCTGTTTGGTATCACATTTTTCAAAAAAAGTGGACGAAAAAATAAATTAATAAAAACGTAAAACCTGATTAAAGAAAGCATTGTTAGCTCTAAAAAAGCACCCTATATATTCATTCATCTTTTTGCTAAGAGAGGGTATCAAATACCACTAACACCTAGTAATACATATCCAATCATATTATATCTTTGTTTAGACATCATATCCCAACCAAAAAAGAAAAAAGAAATTCAAACATCTTAGCACATTTTTCACTTTTGGGTCTCATATCAAGTATCCTGAGATGTTAGGTTCAATAGCATTCATTTTTTTGTTTAAAAATTTTGGTGAACAAGTAAATAGAATGTTAAAAACGGATTATGCGACAACTCTGGAGTAATCACAGTTGGTCGAGGTTCCAAAAATAAGAAGAGATCATAATTGAGACCCCATGAAGTTAGAGGTAGTGCAGCAGTTTGGCACCTATTTTAACTGAATGCACATGATTATAGTGACCAACCAATTTTGTAATTATAGTGCTCTTCACAATAGATGAAGAATATAAGGTAAAGAATTCAGGTGTAAACATCAGGCAAAGACCAAATCAAAATGCAGACTTGAAGCAATTCAATCAGGACGATGGAGCCCGAAATCACCTTTCTTCATCCACAAGCCTCCACCTTTCCTCCATCAATGTCGGAAACAAAGTACAAATCCAGCACTATTGCCACACCAATCCCGGAGAAAATAGAAGTAAGAACTCTAGTAGAAATAGGCACCAGAGGAACTGTTGGGTCCCTTATAATGAAGAAATTGAGCACTTTAGCCAGCTTGAATTAGGATGCCGAGATAAAACTGTTAGCGCAAGGAAATTTGATTGTTGATCGTTCTATAATGAAATGTGAATTTATTTTTTTTTTGAGTTTTGTTTTTTGGACAGCCAAAGGAAGTGAATATTTGGTTCCCTTTCGCAAATGGAAATTAAAATAAATAATGTTCATAGCATTGCTACAGAATTGTATAGACACCTATCTATGCTATATTGGTATTTAAAACAAACATTCTACATTTGTTGGGTGTTAGCAATAAAAAAGTGCACTCAAATCCTGGTATAAAAAAGCAAAAATCAGAGCCTACAACAATACACCGTATACCAGTTGAAACTTCTTACAAAGATACCCAAAAGCATTGTTTAAACCAAAACCTAATACAAATAGTGCTATTGTTCAAACTACTAGTATCACAACTTAAGAACACAAAACAACAGTGCCTACAGAAACTTCAACGAGTGCAACCTAATACATCTTGAAAATCAATACCAAACAAAGTATTATAACAATACAACAAAGTATGATATTATATCCACAACAAGCACAAATTATCCCTAGAAGTCGCTTTGGAGACGGACCCCATCGTTTCTTGGAATTCTTTCACATTATTATGACTTCGAATGGGGTGGTACTCATCAACCCAATAAAATGAGCTTCTAAGATTTCTTCCACGGAGGCACCGGAAAAACCACCTACCATTGTTAGCTTTGTTTCTGGCCTAAATATTTGCATGTGCCCACCTCCACAAGAACACACCGACGGATCAATGTGAGCCATTGTATGAAATCACCTACTACGAACAATATAATCACAATATTAATACAAACATTCATTATTCAAGTGTAAGCATAATTCTACACTAAATTGTAAAAGCTTCAATGATGTGAAAAAAATGACATTGGCTAAAAACATGGCAGTCCATTTAGCAACTTTTTCAGAATTTTAATAATATAAGTAAGCCATTTATGTAGTTTGAAATACCTAAATCAAATTATTCAACATAAGCTTCCTACATTGCATTGGCAATAGTGTCTCGTTTTTGTGCCATTTGATATAGTTGAGGTTGGGACAAATCAACTTCTTGTTGTTAAGGTTGTTCTCCCCCTTCGTTAGGCACAACATAATCCTTCGCCTCGTACGTTTAGAACATTTCATCAACTTCTCTTTGCATACGGATCCAATTGTGGACAACACAACATGCTATCACAATTGATGCTTGTCGTGTAGGCTTGAAATTTGTCATACCCTTCAGGATTGAAAAACGTGCCTTTAGTATCCCAAAGCATCGTTCTATGACATTCTGCAATGACGAATGCCTATAATTGAATAATTCCCGAGGACCCCAAGGACCATGCCCCCTACCGTGAAAATTTTGTAGATGATATCTCTCGGCTCGGTAAGGTGATAAGAACCCAGATTGGTATACTCAGCGTCGACAACATAATACTTATCTATACACATACATAATAATGTAATTATTCATAGTGAAATTACATAAGTTATTAAACAATAGTAAATATCACATGATTCATAAGAGATATAAATTATACAATGTTTGCATACTTACTCTCTAGGGGATGAGGAAATCTTACAACTCCTCTTGTTATGGCTTCTAAAAAAAATTGCGAGTCATTGGCGCGTCCCTCCCACCTGGTATATACAAATATAAATTTCATGTCAAACGAATAAGCTGCCATGACATTTTGTGTTGTATAGACCTTCCTACCTCGATATACGGCTTGTTTTGAAGCTGGTGCTGTTATGGCAATATGTATTCCATCTATGGCTCCAATACAATCCTAATATTTTCATATCAAGTTAAAATCGATAAATGGAAACAATGCAAGTTTGAAGTTATAATGTAATACCTTGAACAATTGATATAATTTGGGGTTGTTCAAAATCTCAAGAGGCGTCTCATTTATATTCGTAGGCCGAATTATGACGTTCCCTAGGCGACATAGGGGTCACATGGTCATTTTAAAATGACGATTAATTGTTTCAGTTGAATATTGAAACCGATCTGTGGTGAATCTAGGACGTCCACTATGCGAGATAATAAACAAAAATATTGCTAATGATTCATCAACTGGTAAATGATTATTTTGGTAGTCGAAGAATCCTCTATTTCTTAACTCGTCCGCTAGACTAACAAAGGTCGAAGCATCTATACGAAGTATATCAAAAATTGCATCCTCATGACTAGTGACTGGGAATTCAATGTACGCATATCCGGTTAAGGAACAGGTTTGTTGCAGCCTCTTTGGAATAGAATTCTTCATGTACCCAATCAGTTCTACTATGGTCATCAACTCATCTAAATCATCGTCCAAGCTTGAATCACTTGATGTACTCGACATATCCTATTTAAACCAGGTATATTGCAAAACAGTGTCAAGCATGATCGAACAAATGGACAAATAATGAGCAAACTCAACAGGATTATTCTAATGACAGCATTCATCTTATCATATAAATTGTAACTTCCAACAATGTTAAATGGTAATTCTGATGGCATCCTTTGAATGTACTATTATGATGATAAAAAAGAAGCACAACATTTTATAAACTCTAATGTTCAACTACAACCCCTAAAAGAAGGAGATGCAAATAAGGTATGTGTTCACCTCCTCTCAGTTTCTTGTTAATGTTCTTGAGTTTCTCCACATTTTGCTCTGCCTAGGGTTTAGATGGTTTGTTGGTGTTTATTTTGTCTCGTAGGTCTTCTTTCTTTCATCCTTGATTCATTGAGTTGGCTTTGCGAGTGTGTTTCTCCAGTATCAAGTATGTTTCTAGGGTTTCGTTTCACCTTGTTTTTGATTCATTAGTTTTTGTTTTGATTCTAGGGTTTCTCTATCTTACACTTTGTTTTGTTTTAATTTTTTTTCCTTCTCCTTCTTCTTTATCCTGCGTCTCCTTGGGTTGTACTCATTTTTTTTTATTTCTTCTTCCTTGGTTATTGGGTGTCTAGGGTTTCTGTGTGTTTGTGGATTCTTAGTAAGTTTTCTCTAGGGTTCTTGACCATGCCTCCTAAATATCGTGCTAAGTCTACTAGTGGCAGTGTCGTCTCTGATTTTGAACGTCATTTTCAATCAAAAGCTTCCTTTCTTTCCTTCAAAGAATCTTTCGAAAAGCGCCCTGTCTTGCTCGAACGGAATGTCATGCTACGCGACTTCCCCGATAATCCAGCTATTAATGCTTTCCTTACATTAAACTGGCGGGTTCTCCTGTAGTTTGATGCTTCCCTTTCCGTCAATCTCTCATTGGTTCGTGAATTTATAATTCTTTAACCGAAAAAGCCGATGATGTAGACACTTTCTGTGGTCATATTTGGGGCGTGTCATTTTCTATTACACCCGATTCTGTCGCTTCGTGGCTCGAGCTCGAGTCACGTCCTGTTGACCTAGACTTTCCTCGTCCTCATTATTTTTCGTGGCATACTTTTGATTTTGGATCCATTGCCTCGGATATCTATGGTGTTTTTCGCACCTGGGTGGCAGGGGGTCTAATTCCCCAATGAGATCTGACTGCCACCTATCGTCTTCTCAATCTTATTGTCTGTGCAAACATTGACCCCAAAGGTCACTCTTCTGAGATCTCTCAGCAGCATGGCTACCTTCTGTGGGCCATTGGTCATCAAAAAGCAGTTGATGTTAGTGACTTAATTTTCCAACATATTGTACGCATCGTGGGGGGCAATGTTACCCTTGGCCTCCCGTTCGGTTTTTTGATCACTCAGTTCCTTCGGTCCCTCTATGTTCCGAAAGTTCATTCTGGGACATTTCCTGACTCCTTCAAATTCCTCTCTCGGCCTATCTTGAAAACTACCCTTAAAAAAGCGCTTTTCTCATTCCCAAAACTCCATCTATTCCAGATTCTTCTCTTCCAGGACCTTCGGATGATGCTGTGGAAGAGCTTGGCTTAGACCCTGAGACTGATCTTCTTGAGGGGGAGGATGTTCCGGATCGCCTGGAGCGTCTCGAGGAGGACGTCAGTCTTCTACGAGCTGATGTTCGTGATCTTATCCATCATCATCATAAGACTTGGAAGGAGATGCAAGAGTTTATGGCTTATGTGGTCGCTCGGCTTTCATGATTTCCTTCGCTATTGGTTGGCAATTCAGTGCCAAATGGGGAGAATTTTGTTAGTTTAGTTCTTCTTGGATACTTGTATAGAACTGCTAGACAGTTTTTGTTGGATGGATATATTTTTTTTGTGGACATGGATGGTTATGGATATACATTGGTTTTAGATTTTTTTGTGGACATGGATGGTTATGGATATACATTGGTTTGGATTTTTTTTTTGTCTTGTTTTGATATGATATAAATCGTGAGGCATTGCTATTATCAGTTCTTGAATATAGACTCTCATACGATTCTTCCCATGGTTCTTGTTCTCTTCTCTTTTGGTGTTGTCACAGAATTGCCAAATGAAAAAATTGTTAAGTTTCTTATTTCAATATATTTCATATCGTTTGATTGGCAACTCTGTGACAATACTTGTTTATCATTTCTTAAGGAACTAATATAAGCTTGGTTGTGGAAAGTTTTGTTTTTTACTTAACAGGTGTGCAAAATCCAGAGAAGAGGTTGCTACCGATCGATCGTTCTATTGTGCTGAAGTGTTCCTTATGTTGCAGACTTTATTTACCGAGACAACTTATTAACCGATCGATCAGTCTATTAACCGATCGATCGGTGTTGTGCAGACTTTTGTTTCCTTTTCTATTTAGGGTTAGTAGCTTTCATATATATATTTTTTTAGTTTTAGGTAACGGGTGGAGAAATTTTATTTTGTTGAGGCTGCTACTGGAGAAAAAGGGGGTGAATTCTTTGGATCTAGAATTGATAATTCCTTAGCTGTGTAATGCAACCAACGATCGTCTTCAATTCACAGTCTTCATCATCGCATCCAAGACTTGAGGGGAGTCTCAAGTGACAAAGACCTGAGGAGAATTTCTTCGGCAAACAAGCACGGGATTGGCTCACCAAGATTCAGCAAGAAGACGAGTAGCCTAGGTTGAGGATTCAACTGTTCTGTAAGGCTTTTCTTGTAACCAAACAATTATTTAGTGTTTATTTCTTTCGGACTAGGATTAGTCCCGTAGTTTTAATCTTTATTGGGGTTTTCCACGTAAAAAAAAATCATGTCTCTTTGTGTGGTGAATTTTTTATCTGTTGGTGAGTTTTTTTTTTATTTCATTGATTGCATATCAAAATTATTAAGTTTTTAATTTGCATATTAAAAACTAGGTTTTTCACATATAAATACAAAGCTTGTTTGGGCTTTAACACTGAGTTGGGTTGGGCTGTGAGCCTAATTTTTAAGAATTGAGCCTAAGCATGTGTTTGGCTTGGCTTTCAAGTCAAGTTTTTTGACTTTTTCTACTAAAAAAATCATTTGATTTGGGTTAACGAAAAAAAGTCAAGTTTTTTTCACTTTTTTTCCACCAAAAAGCCATGATTTGACACCTATTTTTTTACAAAAAAGCTAAAAAGCCTAAAAACCACTAAAAAAATTAGTCCAAACACAGGCTAAATTATGAATTTGGATATTTTAATTAATTGGACTCAAGACTTAGTTTTTATTGGGTTCAAGATTAGGTTGTTGGGCCGAATGGCCCAACTTAAGTCCATAGAAAATAATTAGATAAAATTAATTTAAGTTGGGCTAAATTGAAATTTGCTCTATGTATTTATTTTATTGTTATTATTATTATTATTATTATTATTATTTTTGTACAAAAATTAAATTTTACAATTAAGCACACACATGAGGCACATACACGATTATTTTATTATTTATCTCTTTAATTATGCCTATTTTAGTTTCAGGCCCTTACAAGAATTAAACCTTCTTTGTTTTTTTACCTTCGCTTTATTTTTTTTAATTATTAAAAAATGTACCATGGAAGAGATTATTAATGAAACGCAAAGAACAGAAGTGATTTTCTGTGTAAATTTGAGAATACTCTTCCTTAAAACTTTATTAATCTATTGTTTTTTTATATACAAATTAAGATAGATACATAAACCCATCATGTAAAATATTGTTCAATAAAACAAGGGTTTGATTGTCAGTATTTACCATGAAAGCTGCAAAACTTATCATCCATAGCTTCTGTATCTGTTAACCTAAGTTGAGTTGATCAAACCAAAAGAAAGATAACCTTAATGGAAGGGGAAAAAAATATTTAATATCCCAAGTTTACCATAGCAGATATCAAGAACTGGGAAAGTACAATATGAAATAAATACCATAATATTCATATTTTATTTACTATTTTAGATGCATAATATTAAAATTAATGAGTGATACACTGCATTAAATTTCTTTACACTTCTGCACCTTCAGATAAATTTCATATCATTTCATAAACAACTAAAAAGCAGGTCCATGATAAATAAAAAAATAAAAAATAATAAAAACATTTTCTTTTTAGATGATCAAATAATACACTTGTCTCTCTTTCATCTTTTTAGATGATCTTCGTTTTAGTTATGATAATTTTAGGTTGGTGCTATGGCAATTTTATGACTAGTTATAAATATTTTAAGTTCTACGGTGAGCACTATAATCTGTTATGATGTGCATCTTTTAGTTATTTTAGTTTCGACTTTTGGTTATTATAACTTTAATATTTAGTTATTTAAACTTTCTATTATCAATTGTACGTATATATGTATATGTATATAATATAAATATTTAATATTATGCATGAGTTAAATTGTTTTCTACGTGTTATGCACGCGACAGTTACACTAATTATTAAATAAAAAATTACATTATAACTTACAAGTTTTAATATGTGAAGTCCTATTTTTATATCTTGATTATTTTGTAGATAATTTTGCCCTCATTTAGAAAGTAATTTTCAAAAAAGATATAGGTGCATGTGTATAGCGCAGTGATATGACAAAGTGTTATTATTTATTATTTTATGTTTTAATATTTAATAACTTTTAAAATTAATATTTATTTTTTATAAAATTAATATTTTTAAAATTTATTCTTCGAGATCTATCAAGCAAACTCAATATTGAATAGGAAATCTTATAAAAGTAAACTAAAATATTTATATATATTATGTGAATAATAATTATTGTTTTAAAATAAAAAGTTTTATCACTCACCTTTTACTGTTATGAATTAAATTGGTGTTTTTGAAATATATATTTTGTATCCCCAAAACATTCGCTTTATAAATCAGCCCTCATTTTCATGCTAAATTACAACCTCTCTCACGTGAAAGTGATGAGTTGATTATTTATTTAATTTTAATGCGCATTTATTTTTTTGAATTAAGATCTTAAATTTATATTGAGCATTTTTTTTTTATAAAATGTATTAAAATTTATAAATTTATATTGATATATGTGTTAAGTATATTAATATTATAATTTGTGTTACCTTTATTTGCACTCAATAAATAACCGGACTTTTTAAGAAATATGATCTAATTATGTCTATTTATATATAATTAATTTAATTTTTTATATGATTAATTTACTAAATCATATAATATGAGCAGTAACGCCCCGTTTGGTAACGTTTATATTTTTTGTTTTCTATTTTTGTTTTTAAATTTTTTATAAACTGTAAACAAAAACATATTTGGTAATTATTTTTGTTTTTAAAAAACTGTAAACAGTTTTCAAAATTTATAAAATTTTTAAAAACAGAAAAAATG
>JAULJZ010063962.1:0-13389 GCA_032270985.1 Heliamphora pulchella | reverse complement strand
GATAGCAAGGCATGCCTCGCTGTACTATCTACCAAGACGTCAATGTGTGGCAGTGAAAAATCGTCTTTCGGGCTAGCGTAGTTGAGATCTCAAAAATCCACGCAGACTCGGATATGACCATTCTTCTTAAGCACTGGAACAATGTTAGCTACCCACTTCGGATACTTGGCTACCATCAGGAATCCAGCACTGATCTGTTTTTCAACTTCTTCTTTGATCTTCAAAGCCCATTCTGGTCGAATCCGTCTTAATTTTTGTTTGACCGGTTTAGCGTCAGGGTATAAGGGGATATGATGTTGGACAATGTCAGGATCAATTCCGGACATATCCTCGTAGGACCATGCAAACACATCCTTGAATTCTTTTAATAAAGTTATTAATTGCAATTATTCAACTAAGGATAAAGAAGAAACCAATTTAAACATTTTGCGAGTTATTTTCATCACCCAAATTTATTGACAAAATTTCTTCAATTATAGGTTGGGTACGCATTTCTTTTTCTCTTTTAATTAAAAATTTTATTTCTTCGGGAATATCCCCGTCGAATTCAAAATCGTCAGAAAACGTATGAAATAAATCGAATAAAGCAGAGTAACCGAAAATTTCGTTCATTTCATTAAAAGCAACGAGAATTACAAACTCGATGGTAAAAGCAGAAAGAAGAGCACCGACAGACGTGCTCTCGATTACAGACTCCGACTCAAACTTGGACTCAGGATAGACGACATGCACATTACAAGACTCGATGGTCCAATTCTTTACTTCTTTTGTGACCGCATCAACGATAAGCTTGGTGCAGTCTACTGGTGTACTGAAACCCATCATTAAACAGTCTTGATCAGTCACCTACAGCTGAGCCATCTTCTCATTAAACAGCACTCCCATGTCGGCTTTGTCAAGCTTGTCAGCCCAATCTTCCCCTTGGGCCTCCTTTTCTTCTTTTTCCCCTTCCACTGTCTCTTCCACTTCCGTGTCAGACAACTGATAGCTGAAAAAAATCTCCAACCCTTGTAGCCTTTGATTGGTTTCTTCGTCGACCCACGGCTCTAGAAAGCCACAATACGAAAAATCTTCCCCTTCCTTGACGAAGTACCCATTGAGCGTCCTAGAATAATTGGCCTTTCGTCCCCTTCTAGGCCCTTCCGGATCTTCTTCCGTTGGTTTATACCCAAGACCAAAACGGTGCGAAGTTGGCAATACCTGAATGGGTTCCGGGATTCCATGCTGCTTGCGTCCTAATCCCATGCCAGGGAAGAAGGACATTTTTCTCATCATTGTTACAGTCCGCGGGTTGACATATATTTCTTCTTCATTCATCAGCATCTGAACAGCTTGTGCTTCATTAAACTGAAAACCACTGAGCAACACATCACTTTCACTATGTTGAACTTCTAACAGAGTTGTGCCCTCTCCTCCTCTCGGGGGATGAATTCATTCTTCTCCGTGAATAATCAGAACTGCCCCATTTCTTATCAATTTCTGCTTCTGATGGAGAGTCGATGGTACAGCCTGAACATTTGGGTCATGCAACCAAGATCTTCCCAACAACAAGTTGAAAGACACTGGTACATCTAGTACATGAAACTCGACCAACGTTTTCAAGGGCCCTACTGATATCGCAAATGACACCAGTCCTAATACATCCCTCCTTGTATTGTCACAAGCCCGGACCCCTTGATTTCTTGGCATAAACTGCTCCATTTTTAGTCCCAAACAGAGTACTGTTCTGAGCGAACATACATTTAACGCCGATCCGTTGTCGATAAGAGCCATGGGGACCCATTTGTCTAGGCACTTAACGGTGATGTGTAGCGACTTGTTGTGATTTTTTCCTTCTACTGGCAGATCTTCATCGGAAAAGGAAATGACTTTCGGTTCAATTGCCGGTAGGATAAGTCTAATCAGTTGCTCTGGGGTGGCTTCTATCGGAACGTTGGCTTTATTCAAAACCTTTAGCACAGCTTGCCTGTGTTTGTGCGAGGCCATCAGTAACCCCCAAAAGCTGATGTTGGCTTGCGTCTTCTTTAATTATTTCAGTACCACATCGTCTTCCTCTTCTTGTTCTTTTTCCTTCGCTTTTCCACTTGGTAGCCCCTTTTTCAGCTGGGCTGGCTTGAAATGTCGCCGCTTCTAGTCAGATGTTCTATCTCTTCCTCGGGATCCCATAATCCTGTTATTCTATCATTGGTCTGTCGCATTTCGTTCACAGGCGGAGGGCTTTCGAATGCCCATAAATTGCCTAAATCCGTGATTGCCATTCTTTCTCTTCTCTCCTCGTCTTCTTCGATGGCCCATATATTATCAATTTCTTTCCATATATTCTCTTCGATAAAGTCCACTTGCTATTCTCGGGCAGCCCAAAAATTGGTCCACTCTGCTCCGTCAGACTTCAGCACAACTCTTACTAGCCAATAGGATTGTATTTCATCCACATATACCTCTTCCTTAAAAAGCTGGGGAAGGGTAATGCCATCGAGCACGTGACCAAACCCATATGGTTGGGCTGAGTAATCCAAAGGCCAATTGTCTTCTTCGATGCGCTCCTCTTCTTCCAGTTGAATAGATGGGAATGTTGTCTGATACCACTCCCAAGAACCATCATTCCATTCCTCCATCCTGTCTCAATTGCCTCTAACCACGATAAATGAACATGCTGTCCGATCCTCAGTTACTGAAACATGAGGGCACGAAAGATGCGCCAAACAGATGTGCTGACTTGGGTCCTCTAATTCTCCTAGAAACATGTAATTTACCTCACCCTGCCCGGCATGATTTGGCAATGGGTTGGTCATAACATTCAGTTTTGGAGAAGTGGATGGTGGCAGAATCACCTTGTTGTCGATGAGGTTCTGGATCTCATAACGAAGCCTTAAGCACTTATCAGTTAGGTGTCTGTGACCTTGGTGGAAGGCACAGTATTGAGAAGCATTAAACCTCGGCAGTGGGGAATCGGGTACAGGCATGGGGTTCAATGGCTTGATAAGCCCCTTCTCGACGAGTCGACTCAGGGCGGTGGATAATGAGATATTGAGGGGAGTGAAGACCCTCCTCGGCCTTTGTTGCTGTTGGCCATTGTCTGACTGTTGGGTATTATTGGATTGCTGGGCGGAAGAAGATGAGTTCAGCAGGTTTACCTCGTTTGAACGAGACACGAGGCTTGTGGCAGCAGATTGGTTTTGGTTATTTGCGGGGAAGGTTCTCTTGGATTTCTAGCTCGGTTCAGCCTTCTCAATATTCGCAGACTGAATTGCATCTTCAATCTGAACCCCAACATCAAACAACTGCTCGAATGTGGAGAGCAGCTGCGTGATCAGATAGCGTTTCAGGGGAGCTTGCAGATTCGTCACTACTATCCTCGTTTGCTCTTTCTCAGAGGGCCAGTTTGTCATCTTGGCGGCCTTGCCCCTCCATCGAGTCAATCAATCAACAAAAGACTCACGACTATCCTGTGGAGTTGTTTCGAGCTCTCTAGCGGTGACATCTAGTTGGACATTGTAACTGTACTGACTAACAAATATCGTAGCTATGTCCTCCCAAGTTTTTGTCTTTGCTACATCGAGTGAGAGAAACCATTTTTGTGCTGCCCTAAAAAGAGATCGGTGAAAGAGCTGGGCCTTTAGCTGGTCATCAATTTCCATCGGAGACAGGGTACCGGCATACATTTGGAGATGAATTCTGGGATCTCCGGTTCCATCAAACTTCTCCATGTCTGGTATTTTAAATTTTTTCGGTAGTTTAGCATCGGGAAACAAACATAGCCCTCCCACATCTAGCATGTATTCTTCGAACCCTTTAGCCTTTCTTAGGACCTTCTCTATTCGGTCGATCTTCTCAACCAATGCAGATTCTCTAGACTAAGCAGTATTTTCTTCCTTGACTATCACCTGGCTAGGGACCCGTGGTGGTGGTGGAACAACTTGCGACCTATCGGGAACTTGGTTGTCATCCCAAAAGTCTTCACTAGTACCATTTGGGTCATCATGCTGTTCATTCACAATAGGCATACGGGCTTGAATCGTCTGGATCTGTGCCTCACATTGCACCTGAGCCTGGGTCTGTTGCTCTACTGCTCTCTGCATATCAGTGATCGCTCATTAGGGTTGCCAGATTCACCTTATTTTCTGCCAATTCGATTGCATGTTCTGACACCCTACAGAGTCTACCTGTCACCGATCTTTTTCAAACTCATGTTGACTGTGTTTTCCCAGTCCTAATGGTAAAACCTCAGAGAAACCTAGATCTCAAAAGCAGAATAACCAGTATCAGATACTTCCCGAACAAAATTCTGACGACAAATAGCAAACAGTTCAGATACCAAAACGGCTGATTATAAACAGATACAAGCACTGAAACTGAAGCAATTCCCCTTGTCGGGTCCATATCGGCAGCATAACAACTGATCACCTCAAAATCTAAGGTGAAGGCTAGGGAAAAGCTCAACCAGATTCTAGAAGGGAGGTTAATCTAAATGGAGAAAAGGACATCACTCCGGCAAGAAAACAATTCTAACCCTCGGGAGGCCGGTTTGAACTAGGACTTCTAGCATAACGGTAAGGAAAAAGAACTGACTCTCAAGGGTTCGAAAAAAACGAGCCTAAACAAAAGCGGAGGAAACCAACAACCTAGAAAGCACCCGGAGGAGAGAGAAACTATCTTAGAGATTTCAAAATGAAACACGGGCATGACCTCGAGAAGAAAACTACAGCGTAAAAACCAGACATGGTAAGAAAAACAAGACTCGGGTAAGAACCCGAAGGCGAGACTAACCTAAAACAAAGGATAACAGAAAACTTGGGCCTAATCCAGAAGGGAACTAGCTTAAATCCAGGCGAAACAATCTTAACAATATACAACAAAGCATACAATGAAGGAAACATGTAATCCTACTAGGGTTAGCTGCACCTAATGAAGAGTTCTAAGTTCACTATATGCAAAAATGCAGATTTTAGTCAATTGAACATGGTACATTCTGAATAGAGCCGGGTATATACCTCCCATGCCTGGAGTGATACAGGACATGGTCAAACAGTATGCTCAAACTCTTTTACTGCATCTATGGAAGCGTACAGTCAGTAAGGCTTGCCCGTCTTCCCAACAATCCCCGAAACGGATAAACGATAGGGGCATCGGGTCGACCAGGGAGGGGGTTGAAGAACAATGCACGTGCATGCGAGAATGCAAATAAGAAATACATATTAAGAATCAATGATACTTTTGAGTCTAGTTCTCTTATTTAATTTTGAAAACCGGTCCCCAGCGGAGTCGCCAGAAAATACTGTGATGCCGGGATTTTGGAATTTTTGGAAAGTGATCAAAAATATGAAATTCAAAAGATATTTTGAAAAATATTTTAACACCTTGAAAACTAAATTTTAAAATCTCTTTTTTGTTAAAAATGAAGTTGCCATTTAGTTCTTGAGAAAAATTAAGAAAAACAAAAATTACTACTGATTTTGAAAATGTTAACCAGATAAAAGGGTTCGGAGGCTAAGGTACGAATCGGAAAATGTGTTAGGCACCCCGTTCACCCAACCATAAGGTTGGCCTCTACTAATTATCATTGACTCTTTAATAAAAATTTTCAAATACATGCAATTAAAGAAAGTGGAGGCAAAGAGAGAACATTCAAAATCAAATATAAAAAATACATAACATATGTACATGGAACGCCAAATAAAACAAATACCAAAAAAAAATTCTAAATTCTACGGCATACAATTCTAACCAAATGATACATAAAACACTCCCACATGTAATATTCACAAAAAATAAGCTAATTATCATGATTTGTCTACAACACATGCTAGAAATTGTCAAAACTATCTAGACATGGATTTGCGATAAAAAGTAAATTAAATTATTCTAAACATGTTTTCAAGTAAAGAAATTAAAACCAACATTAATATGATGAATTAGTAAAAGAAATAAGAAATGCAAAATAAAATATGCATAAAAAGAATCCTAAAAGAAAATTTATAAAAAAAAAATTATGAAAAGAGTTTTAGAAAAATGTCATACTAGGAAAGGAGATTCTAACTATTTATATTCTATACTTAAAACAAAAGAAAAAGAAAACAAAAGAAAAGAAAATTACATTTAAAGAATGAAAATGAAATTTAAAAACTTTTTACGATTTTTGAGTTTAATAAAGAATAAGAAAGTTAAGATGAGATAAAATGTTATGAAAAGAAAATAAAACTATACATAAAAAAAGAAAATGAAATTTTAAAAGAAAAATAAGTACTAACATTAAAAAAAAGAAATTCTAATAAAAAGAAGATTAAATTAATATTAAGAGAAGGAGAAATAGGACATTATAAGTGAATTTAAAGCTAGTAAAGAAAAAAAATGTTAGAAAAAGAAATTTGGCTAAAAGGAAAAGAAAAAGAAAAAAAAATGAAAGCTAAAAAAAGAAGAAAATAAAATGGAACATTAGTGTTAAAGACAAGAAAAGAGGACTTAAGAAGAAGAAGAGAAATTAAAGCTATATTACAAGAAAAGAAAAAGAAATAGAATGCTAGAAAAAAAATTACACTACTATTAAAAGGAAAAAAAAGAGAAAAATAAAGTTATTAAAAGAGTACTAAACTAATATTATAAGAAAATAAAATAAAATAAAAATGGTGCATTGAAAGAAAATTAAAGCTAATATTGTAAGAAAAGAAAAAGAACATTAAACTAATACTTAAAAGAAAAGAACATCAGATTAATATTACTAGAAAAGAAAAAAAAATGAAAATAAATGCTAGTAAAAAAAATTAAACTAATATTAGAAAAATAAAAGAAATTAAAAATAACTATTTAACTTAAATATGAAATATAGAATTAATTACTACATTCACATAAATGTAAGTGCATATTAATAGAAATTAATAATATTATTAAATTGTAATTGCCAAAATATATTAGCACTAACTAATAATTTAATAAAAAAAAGAAAACAATAAATGTGTTAAGTGTAATTGTGAAGAAGTTAACAACTAACTAATAAATAAATTACATAAGAAAATTACATAAGGCAATTTAAATAATAAACAAGGTTAATTGTATAAATTGAAATTGAAAGTTAACCCGATCACTCCAATAGAGAGGAAATAGAGTTTAGAAGGGTCGGAGATCTAAACAAGGTACCTAGATTGCCGGGAAATTCTCAAGTTGGGAATGTGCTTCAATAGGTCAATTCTCGGATGGTGATCCAAGCTAGGTTTCAATGTAGGAGGTTCGGAGCTCGGTATTTCGACAGGGTTTCGGCGTCGGGACTCAGAATTGCTCGGCACATTGGCAGAGCTTCACTCTCAAAACCTCACCCTCAAATTTTGTCCTTGAAAACGTACCAAATGTACGGTATTTATAGAGTTAATCAACCAATGAGATGTTGCCCCATTTTGGGGATATGTCAGGCCATTTGGAGTTGGCGGTCGCAACAATGCAAGTTGGTGGTCGCCATATTTTTGAAAGAATCTAGACGGTCGCCGGGTTAGAGGTGGCGGTCGCCACTTTTGGCTAAAGTTTCCAAGAGGTTCTATTGGCGGTCGCCACAATGAACATGGCGGTGGCCTTACTTGGGCAGCAAGTTTCGATGGTTCGACAAAATTTTATTGGTTTAAAGGTTTCGGGTTCAAATACCGAGCTTGGATCACTTCTCGAGGACCGTACTAAGGCACCATTCCACATGTTTTTATCATCGAATTCGCCTAAAATTATGCGGGGTCAAATTGGGGTGTCTACACTCCCCACCGCTCGAGCTATCAGCATTGAGTGAAGACCCGAACAAATGATGCAACGGTGAATCAAATCATAAGCCAAACACCTCAAACTCACCCGAATAACCCGCGACAATCGTTCTCATGCACTACCAAGCATACCATTTTTGTTAACAGCCATTATAGTGATCAAATTTCAATTATTTCTCGAAATTAAATGCCTTTCCACTTTCCACCAAAAGTCTCAAAACAAGTTTTAAATTAATCCTCAAAATAAAAAGGAACCGGATCCCTACATCAACGGCGTTAGTAAAGGATGAGAAAATTAAGGAAAGATGAAAAACTTTGAGAATTCATTAAACGAAAAACATATAGAAGATTTGAAAGAGAAAAATATGATAAATCGAATGAAACTAGAGAATATAAGTTCTATCACAGAATAAGAAAGTTTATAATGGAAACTGCAATGAAGAGAATTAAATCAAGTAAAGATTTAGGACCATATGGTATCCTTGTGGAGGTGTGAAAATGTCTAAAAAAAATTAGGAGTGTTTTGGTTAATAAAGTTCTTTAATAGAATCATAATGATTAAGAAAATGTCCGGAGAGTAAGGAATAAGTATTCTAGTACCTATATATAAAAATAAAAGAGATACCAAAATTATAACAACTATGTAAATATTAAGTTGATGAATTATACGATGCAGCTATAAGAAAGAGTAATTAAACATCGTGTAAGACTAATAACAATAGTTTCATAGAATCTATTTAGTTTTATGCCTGATAAATCGACTATGGAAGCCATCTACCTATTAAGAAGATTAATAGAAAAATATAGAGAAAAAAAGAGAGATTTTTATATGATTTTTATATACTTAGAAAAGACCTGTGATAGAGTGCCTAGAGATATATCATATGGTGGGTGCTGAAGAGAAAATGAGTGAAAATGAGATACATTGATATAATAAGAGACATTTATGATGGAGCCGTCACAATGATTAGATTACCTACAAGAGAAATAAATCATACAGTAGGATTACACCAATGATCAGTTTTGAGTCTTTATTTCTTTGTCTTAGTTATGAATGCATTGACTACACATATTTAGGATAATGGTCTATGGTATATATTGTTTGCTGATGATATTGTCTTAGTAGTTAAGACTAAGAGTAGAGTTAACACTAAGTTAGAAATATGAAGACAATAGAATTTTGAGTAAGTAGGAACAAAACTAAATATATAGAATATAATTTTAGTAGTAATATGAGTATTAATGGTAAAAAACAAAATATTTAAAATCAAGATATACCTAAAAGTGAATATTTTCGTTATTTAAGTTTGATTATTAACAAAGATGGAGAGGTATGTAACCTATAAAATCAAAGTTAATTGGCTAAAGTGGAGAAGTACTTTTGGAGTTTTATGTGATCGACGGATGCCTATAAAATTAAAAGAAAAATTTTATAGAACAGCTTTTAGATTAGTAATTTTATATATGACAGAATATTGGGCTGCAAGAAAGATCACATAAATAACTTGAGTGCTGCAAAAATGAGAATGCCAAGATGGGTGGGTAGTAAGACTAGAAAAGATAAAATTAAGGATGAAAAAATTCGTAGAATGGTAGAGATTGCACCAATTGAGAACAAGTTGAGAGAAAATAATTTACGGTGATTTTGACGCATATAACGTAGACCAATTAATTTAATAGTAAGAAAAAACGATAAGATCATGAGTAATGAAAACACTAGGTTGAAGGATGGATCTAAATTAACATGGGATGTCATATTAAAAAAATATATAAACCTATTAAAACTAACTAAAGATATGGCTCTTAACAAAGTAGAATGGTATAAAAGGATTCACGTAACCGACCCTAGACTTTTGGCTTCCTTCCTTTCATTGCTTGTCCTCCCTCTAGCTTAAACGTCCCTCAAGTTTATTCCAATTGATTGGGATAAAAATTTAGTTTGCTTTGACTTGATTTGATTACGTTTTGAGATGAAAAAACTATTGAACATGCTCCAACCCGATCTTTATTAGCTAGTTTATATTATGTCTCCAAAAATTAAACTCCATGTGAACTCAATTTCAAAATGTGAAATGCCAGCTAGTCTATTGGTGGTCATACCACAAGAATAAAGCCAGGGCTAGTTCTGAGTTTTAAAGCCAGGGCTAGTTCTGAGTTTTAAGGGGCCTAATACGAACTTCTAAAATATGACCTCTAAAAAATTTGTGATTGAATTAGTTTGTCTACTATTTACTTATTTTTTTTCTTTTTTAGACCTAAATGGATACTTTTTATGAAAAATTAGTAAACAGTTCAATTTATAGGCCGTTTACTATTTTTCATCAAGTATAAGATTTTTTAACGAGTAAGATCCATCCTTATAAAAGTTTTAACGTGCAATGTTCTTTTGGGACCAAAATACCTTAGAACAGATAAATTTATCTGTCTTTTCAAAACATGTATAAAAAATACAGATAAATTTATCTGTCTTTTATTGAAAACACGTGCAAAGAACATAAATAAATTTATCTATCTTATTAAAAGCACGTATAAAGAATACATAAATTTATCTGTGCCTTTTCAAAACATGTATAAAGAATACAGATAAATTTATCTGTTTACATTATCTGTGTTGATATGCAAATAGATAAATTTATCTGTTAAGTATAAATAAGCAGACAGATAAATTTATATGTTTGCATTATCTGTATTGATATGCAAATAGATAAATTTATCTGTTTGCATATTAAATATATGAATATCAAACAGATAAATATATCTTTTTGTTCTACAAAATAGATAAATTTATTTGTTTGCAGGGTATTTTAAAGGATAAATCACGCAATTGGAACTTGCACATTAAAATTTTTGTTGAATAACCTTGCACGTTAAAACTTATTTTTTTAGACTTTTGACTAAAATCCCCTACTTTTTGCTACAAGTTCTGATTTTTATCTAGATAATCTGTAATTCAAAAAATCTCAAAATTTCAATATCTGCTACTCTAAAAAATGAATTTGTGAAAAATTTCAAAAATCCAGATAATCTGCTCCTCAAAAAATTATCACTAGCATAAACTCAACGAATTTGTGAAAAATAATAATTATGAATTAAAACAATATTTATGTGTTCAACATATTTTACAAGTTACAAATATGAATATCAATATATGTATTCAAACTTCAGTATTCAGTATACATAAAAATTAAATATCAAAATCTCCACACAAAAAAAAAATAATTTCAAAATCTACACACACAAAAATTATCATTCACACATAAATAACTCAAATTCTCATAAAATTATTTTAAAAAAATTTACTCATAAGAACTCATATCTGAAAAGTTCTTTATTTATTAATTTGTATGCAAAAATTTATATATAAATCTATATAAATGCTTAAAATTTTTGGGGAGCCTAAATTTTTATGTAAAATTGGGAGATCTAAAGTTATGGTTTTACTAGCCTTAGGTTAGGATCGGGCTAGCATAAAGTTGGATGAGAGAATAGCCAGAGAAATGGGAAAATGAAAGAAGTCTAGGGAAGAAATTTGGATGAGAGAATTGGGGCATTTGGTTTCTCCCAAATTATAGACGTAGGAATTGTGAGGAATTATGAGGTATTCTTAAAGAGTTGTTGCATCTTCAATTGGATTTGCGTGACATGATTGATCTTCCCAAAACTAGTTACAAATTTGCTTCTTAATTGGAGAGAAGGCATGGACTAAGCCCCATTAGCCGTGTTTGATGGTGAGATAAGAAAAGGGAATGGGGCTATATAAAACTAGTCTCATATATGGTCATGTGAGACCCTGATCCGTTTGTTTTTTTGACATTTTTCAACGCGTGTTAGTCGTTTTCGTTTCAGCATGTTTATATGTGTTTTTATACATGTTCATGTCTAGACATGCATGTGCGGTTAGTTCCCGGGGCCGTTGGGCGTTGTGGCGCAAATTTTTAAAAAAAAGAAGATATTTTCGTGGTCTATAAATATTTCGCGTTAGATATTTTCAAAAGAAATTTTCATAACTTACAAGCCAAGTTTCTTTTTTCTCACCAAACGCTCTGCCTTCTCTCTAACTTCTCGGGGGCCCGGGGCTCGATTTTCAACAATCCAACAGCTGATCCTTGCTATTGGCACGGTAGGCTACGCATCCATCCGGACGAAATTTTATTTCGGTGAAGTTTGATTTTGCATATAGTTTAAGGCATCGAGTTTTTAACTCAACGAAGTAGGATCCTAAACTCTTATGTCATATAAAGATGCTACGTGTAATCGTGTGTGTTTCTACCAATTAAAAATGCATGAAAAATCGTTTTATATAACGGGGTTTTGGTTTAAAATTGTTTTTGGTCGATTTCGGTTGGATGGAATCAAGTTTTGAGTGTTTTTTTTTTTTGAGATTTTGTGGTAGTTTCGGGCTTGTGTATGTCCGAGGGTGTCGAAAGGAAGTTTGATTGCTTCGATCTTGGGCTTGTATGCTTGTTGGATGGTTATAGGCTTCAAAATTTTGTAGAAAGATCAGTTTTCGGCGTAGGACCGCTCGAGCGGTCTAACCCGTGGTCTATTTTCGCTGATTGAAAATTTATTTTTAAAATCAAATTACCTCCCTCATTCGGACTCGGAATGGGGTCATTTTTGTGCTCAAATTGAAGTTCCGGAAGTCTTTTTTCCAATGATACCCATCTCACAATAAAAAAAATTTTGTAGAAAAAATTATGGCCAAAATAGTGAGGATGTGTCAAGATTTCTTAACCGTTTTTCACCTGTTTTTGGCCGAATATTTGGGAAAAAATAATTTTTCATCTTTAATGGAACTTTTTATCAGGAACTTTTTATCAAATTTCTTGTTCCTTAGGGTGTTTTGGTGTTTTGATGGTTGTGTGGTGGCCTCTCGATCGATTGGGTTATGGGGCTCGATCGACTGCTCTCATCTAGTGATTTTTCAGTCGATTAGATTATGGGGTCCTGTCGATCGGAGTCACGGAGAGGGCGTTAGTCATGTCATGCGGGGTTTTGGGGCACGGTTGTGTTCATGGTGGTTTGTGCATCGTTGGGTGAGGGACGTGTGGGTCCATTCATTTTAAAGGTGGTTTTTAGTGAGAACCATTCTGTGGGAGGTTCTGGTATTGGCCTCCAGGTTAGGTTTTGATTTTCTGCATCGTTGGTTGTCCCAGTGTGTAGACAGGTCGTTCAGGTGAGCGAATGATGAGTGTGTGGCATGTGATGTCTTGTCGGGTTACGTAGCATCGTATGTGGAACGTCGTGATTATACATGCTCCTGTACTAATAGAACTATGGTTAATTTTATTCTTGCATACTGTGGTCGGATAAGTGGCCTTATATGATTTTGATGCATTTATTTAAAGCTCTGATTTTATATAGGCATGCATTGGTACAGTGTTATCCCGCGGTATGTGGTATTATCCTGTGGCATACAGTTTTATCCCATAGTATGCGGTGTTATCCCGTGGCATACTATTTCATCCCGTGGTATGCGATTTTATCCCGGGGTATAGGCATGTGTAAGGATGTGTGTTCGAGTATGGATCTGTATCTATGTAATAGAACTGTTATTGAGGTTTGTGAGAGCTAGTTACATGTATCTATGTTGCATGTGGGGCTCGTGGGAGTCTTGGCACGTAGGAGTCTATCTTTGCTGGTGAAGCAATATATA
>JAULJZ010063961.1:0-35465 GCA_032270985.1 Heliamphora pulchella | reverse complement strand
GTTAAAAATGATAGCAACCATAGAGTTTAAAATAATAATAGTGTATAAAATGTTAAATTACAAAATAATAATCCCACTACCAACTCACACACATCCTCCAACAAAGTTTTATATATACAATATATATATATATATAAGGATTTCTACAACACAATCAATAATTTCAAATCTTTACAATATAAAATCACAATCTCAAACAAAAGCTTGTTATATACACAAATATCTATATACATATAATAAAAGAATCTCTACAATGCACCTAATATAATAATTAGTAAATAATTAAATCTCTACAATAATATAATAATCAATAAAGTATTAAATCCTACAACAGATTAATATAATACATACAAAAACTCAAATTGGAGCCTAAAAACATAGCCACTAGCACACTTAACCTCATTTTTATATACATATTGTCATACATGCATGGGTTTTAAGTGGTTCTAACCTCCCATAAGTCTTACATATATATCATAAGCCTATTTTAGCTACAAAATTGATTTTAAAAAAGAGGCAAACACACCCCCTCCCCCTCCATTTTCGTCCATCTCTCTCTCTCCATCTTTGTGTTTGTATTTTAAGTGTTCAAAGTAGGTTTTAGAAAGAGAAAGTGAAGAAAAGTTGGTACTCTTCAAGTGTTCTTTAAGATTCTTGAGTTTTTCTTCAAAAAGCTCTCTAATCCATCATTCACCAAGCTATATCAAGATAGAAACAACAAATTTATTCATTTATTTTTCATTTATAAGTCTCTTCTCATCTCCTAATCTCACTAAAACCCAAGATCCATGATAAAACTCAAGAGATGTGATCTTGAGGCTTTTTTTTTCTTTCTCTCTCTTCTCACCATCCACCACCTTCTTTTGGGCCTAGGAGCCTAGAAAACACATATTTTTCTTCATACTCAAATGTGTTCAATGTCACGCCCCGAACATCCGGGTCACGCAAGAGCCCACCAAAACACCCATTTAAGGAAAAATAGGTTTCATAGTTGATAATCAAAATACAACATTTGGATAAAAGATCCCCACAGTTCAACTCTCATAAACTGAAAACATGCACCTTATACATGAATAAACATATCGCCAAAAGGCGTACAAAACTAGCCATCACAGGCGTTACATGTAAAAGTACATGTACAAAATCAAGAAAAACTACAGCAAGTCTTCCATCACTTCTGCAATTAGGTCAACTCCTCATGCTCACCTGAAAAGGTTTTACAACAAAATCCCATACCGTGAGCCGAAGCCCAATAGAACATAGACAATAAAACTGTAAAGCAGGCTATGCAATTATACACACACGGGCTTAACCACAGGAGCCGAAAAAGTTTTCCTTCCAAAACCACAAGTTTTCCGTCAAACTATCACAAGTCTCAAAAAGGTTTTATCTCATAAAATCCCACATTTTTCATCCTTCAAACTATGCATATCATCCTAACAGATATCATGCCACAGTTAAGGGAAAGCAGTAATCAAAAACTTGATTTTGTTCACCCGGATTACACAACCGGGAACAAACGTTATTTTTCCAATCGGAACACACAACCGAGAAAAATAAAACGATAAGCTGTAGTAAAACAGTAAGCTCCACTCAGGCCACTCAGCCGAGGAGAAACTTATAAATCTAGTCCTATGTACCAACTCTGCCACATCGATAAAGGTAACAACTATAGACTCTCGTCCATTACCCACGACTAGTAGGTTTAGTAATGACAAGTTCTATACGGAGTTACAATAATAACGCCATTAACGGAGGCAACCGACTTAGTTTATGGGGTCACACCCGAGGGCACTAAGCACCCACACAACCACTTAGTTTACGGGACCACAGCCCGAGAGCACTAAGCACCCACCAACCTCATTTACGGGGATTAACCCAAAGGCACGTAGGGACCTACTTTGCGCACGTTTTCGGACTTACACCGAGGAGCAATGGAAGCCCAACTCAACACACACACTGTCACGGTACATTTGTGGAGAACATTTTAAAACCCACCGTAGCTCAACTACGAAAACCCGTAAAATGATTTATACAACACATGTACAAAAAGAGATCCAATACATCAAAATGGAGATCTAAAACCATTTCCAACAAAACATTTAAGAGTTGAGACTCAACCCCGTGGGTTAGCTCCAAACCTCCAAAAAGATGTTTTTCACCCGATTTCACAAAATACCACGTTTTCAAACCACTTTTTGAAAACTAGGGATACGACGTACCCAAAACATGCATACAACCGAGAAAAGGTGTAAAAAACCTATTTTTTACCCAAAAACCACTATTTAAAACATGTAAACAACATTTTATGCATTTTTACTTGGTGAAAGCATGTATAACTGCATATAACACCCTTATACTATAGTAGGTCTAGAATCCTACCTTGGCGAGTCCAAACTCGAAGCCTCAAAAACCAAACCTCGATGAAACTGAATTCTGTACGGATATATACGAAACCTCCGGCACCAACATCAAGGATCCATAGTCAGATTGTTGAAAATCGAGCCCCGGGCCCCTAGAAATCTAGAGAGAAGGTAGAGAGAATCGAAACTTAGCTTGGAAGGAAGCTCCATCAAAATATCTCAACTTTTGATATTTATAGAAAAATACCAAAATTCTCAGTTCAGTCGATTGGACTCCCAGTTTAGTCGACTGAACAGCCTACTGGAAACCTGAAAAATGCCCACCGCCACGGTTCAATCGACCGAACCCCCATGTCCAGTCGATCGAACTCCAAATTTTTGGTTCAGTCGACTAGGCCAAGCCCTCCAGTCAACTGAACTGCTGGGCAGTGTGTTTTTCCGCATAAAAATTGATTTTTCAACCTTAAGCCAAATCAAACGAGCCTCAACGGAACCCGAACACACGCCAAAGATGTACCTAACACCTTCCGAAGGTTACGAGATAACTCGAACACTTAATCATTCCAAAATGAATCGGGTCGGGTCTCACAACTCTCCCCCTCTTAAAGGAATTTTGTCCCCGAAATTCAACACGGAATCTCAAGCCAAACACTAGCCCATAACCATTAACAATCTCAGATGCAATCCCAGCAACACTGTACAATAGCAGAAATGCCTCGACAACGCTGTACAGCAGCAGACATGCCTCAGCAACTGAAACCCCAAAACTGAGTTGTTGTCACATAACTTCACATAACTGATACCAAGAATACACATCCTTTAGGAATCAATCTCCGTACAGATTGTTCACAAGTACAAGTTCCACTGACATCACTGTCATCCAGGAAACATCCAGAAAATATCGAATCAAGGTCCAACTCACACTACTAAACCCTAACACAGAACTCTTGCCAACACAACTACTCTAGCGATAAATACAAAGCAAGAGACCAATTCACCACGGTACCTGATCTCAAACATGCTGTATACTCGAACATAGAGACTATCATTCTCATCTTCATTGCCACACACTAGCTCAATCACATCTCGCCATGCTCCCCAAGGACTATCTCCACAAGTCCAAACACACGACGTCGATCTCTGACATCGGTCACACGGAGTCACACACACTGCGCACAAACTTTACTCAAGTCTTGACTATCACCAGATGACCACCGACTTTGATACCACCTCATCACCCTACTGATGCCAATATCTCCATTACTGAAGCTGTCATGACACCGATCCACGAGCAACAACACAACATCCAATTCTAGAGAGAAACTCACCAGAGATAAGTTCACTTAACTCACCTGGAACACCAAAGAATAGATCTCAGCAAACCCTCAAACCTTCATCCTCTAGTCAAACTTCCATCACAAACCACAATTCTCACCTAGAAGAAACATCAGGTGGCACACTAATGTCCCAGACAAGGTTCCACACAACCGAAAATTGATCTGGCATCGCAGCCACAAAGTCACCTGACTCCAGCGAGTCACTCAACCAAACACGTCACGTAGACATAACATCTCATAGGTATCCAAAAACTTATATCAACTAAATCATAACTCCGTGCAACAGCACACCACTGCACATTACTGCACAACTCAATGTCTCGCCATCAAATCACTAATACCAAGGCTACAGATCAACCTCAAATCAAACACGATCTCCGTCGTCTGACAAATCAAACATGATTCTTATGATCTGGCCAAGCGAACAGGTCGACTGACATATAGCATCAACTCCAACGCAGAACACATACATCAATTCCTTGAATCCACAATAGCATAATAGTTGAACCCAAGACACCAACCAAAACTTAATTCTTACACTTAGAAATTTCCTCACTAAACTCATCGCGACCCTTCCGTTCCATATCAAGAAATCGCGTCTGTCCAAACAGGCCACACCAACCAAGTCTTCCCAAATATTAGATCCTTCCTGATTCATACTTTATCATACTATTGGGACGACCAACTACACGAACAACAGTTATGCCGAAGCACAACACTTACCACAGTCGACAACCACTCCTCGACTCTAAGAACTCTAAGAATTCTGAACAGCTCAAAGTTCCAAATAGGACCCAAGCGAGACTCACAAAAGTCTACCAGAAACCCACCATACAAATATCATAGCCGCACTATTTTGACAAAATCCCCGCTCTGCCAAGAGCTAGAGACACAACCATACGCACACAACGGTCAACGATCCTCAACTGATTACTGCAAAGAACGCCACGTCTCAACACCAACCCTCTTGTCTATCGAAAATAAACAGCATAGGGGACACAACCCATATGGTTTAACTATCATACAAACAAGCTACACTGACTAGGTTACCACGACATTTCATGTTTACCACACTCATATGTACTCTTTTACGATCTTTCATCGCGGTAGAATACCAACCCCATCACGCAATTCTTTACGGTTCCCAACTGCGGGAGCAATCGGATCCCAGGTCACTCACACAGACATTCAGATGTAGAGCATCTCGCACCATGCGTCGGAGCCATGAAGAATCCGTCTTATAATCATCCAATCATGGCGACACAAGTTCCTGAGTCACAACTCCAAGAGTCACGCACGAGTGTAGATCCACTGAGATTCCACAGTCTCAGAACACTACCAAAACCTGAACTAATGAAGAACCTGGCATCTCTATCCAACCGAGATGAAACAACTCACACCAGACAATTGTCTACAAGAAAACTCTCTCTCTCCTTCTATCCAAAGGAAAGACAAAGGCTTAACAAGAAACCATGACTCAACCTCAGCGTACTAGGAGTACTCCTCAACACTTAGCCTCTGAGAACTCTATAAGTCTTACCTCGAGGCTACACTGACTATAGTCACACAGCTGCTGTCAACTTCAATCACGATACTCAGACCGTCTGCTACACCAAGCTCATCCGGTACAACACATCCCATTAAAACCTAAACCTCACCTTATGAGGTTGCGCTACACAACCTAACTCCTACTAGGTAAACCACAATCACGTCGCCGCCTCGAGCTCACTGTCCAAGGAACAACATAAAACAAAGGGAACCCAATTTTGAGACCTTTCATCCAGAGTTACTAATAACTCCCACAACCATCCAACACCTTTCGCACTTCTGCTCTCAAAGCACACATCGATTACAGACGTCGTACTCTACGATCTCTCACCTATCACGCCAGGCCAGCCAAACTACACAGTACACTGCAGAACCTTATCACTCCACACTTTGTTCCTGTGGGCAAACAACATACCCATTTCTGAACCTAAGGTGGAACACAAACAACCTCCAGACATATCATACCCGGGATACGTCATCTCAGCACCAAGCCAACCGCACGAACCTCGCACGGTTCCCAAATGTTATCTCCTAATCGCTAGGATATCGACCAAACCACTGACCTGCATTCCCGTAGGAATCTTACAAAACCGATACTCATCGCAGGAGCCCTTACACATTCCCATACAGTCATAACCCGTGCTCTTCCCAGCATAACTATAAGTTATACTCATTCCCATATCCTTGAGCTCACTCACTCGGAACTCAATTTTCAAACCTCAAAAGGTGCACAACGTCTAAGGTTATCAGACTACTCAGACTACCAATAACATCCTGCTAACCACCATCGACATCCTGACTACCAGGAAATATCTCCAGAACCACATGTTCTGCTATCTCAACATACGCTCGGCCAAGGATCTCTACGCTCCCATCCACTATGTCCCCGTCTATAACCCGTCCCGAGTACACGGCTCAAAACATAGCATGGCTCACGACGTATCTAATCCGTCACACGGCCAGAACCACATATACCAAGACTCCGAAGGGTTGTCGTTATCCCAAATCCATTCACATCGACTGATTTCCCAGGGTCCCCGACACCCCAGCACCTCGACTCTCAAGGTCAACCATAACACAACTCCAACATCCACTAGCCTACTCTTAAGGGGAGCCAACTACTATAACCAAGCCACCAACTAGGCTTTATCTGCACCTGAACAAACACTGCTCGTATTAACACCTAATAGATACCCAACCGAGGCCAACCTCTTACAGGACCCAACTCACTGATGAGTTTCACAACATTCCAAGCGATCGACGCTCAACCCATAATCCTGCTTCTACAACTGATAGCAACCGAGTCGCATAACCAAGACCCAAACCACAGTCTTGTCACCTCTAAGGGTGTACAGGTTGTATATGAAGAAAGCATAAAACACGACAACCTAAGGTCGATCTATTATATTATTTCTACCACATACCACATAGTCATGCTAACACATAGCCACGATGATCATGCAGACATGACACTGATACCGAGGAGAACCGACAAGAATGACGCATCACTTTGGATAACTTACTTAGATTTCCTGCTAGAAATCACATCCATGAAACATGGTGCTAACTTGGCTCCCAAGTTTGTTAGTCCAAATGCCCAAAGGCAAGACTAAACAATCCTAAGGTCCAACCTCCATGCTCACATATACACGACATCAACATGCTCATATTCCATACACAGGTAACCAAGCACACACATATCCTCACCAGGTAACACACCCTCTTCCCACAGCTCATAGGTATTCGAACCCCAGAGCTCTGATACCAAGTTATCATGCCCCGAACATTTGGGCCACGCGAGAGCCCACCAAAACACCCATTTAAGGAAAAATAGGTTTCATAGTTGATAATCAAAATATAACATTTGGATAAAAGATCCCCACAATTCAACTCTCATAAACTGAAAACATGCATCTCATACATGAATAAACATATCGCCAAAAGACATACAGAACCAGCTATCACAGGCGTTACATGTAAAAGTACACGTACAAAAATAGGAAAAACTACAGCAAGTCTTCCATCACTTCTACAACAAGGTCAACTCCTCATGCTCACCTGAAAAGGTTTTATAGCAAAATTTCACACCGTGAGCTGAAGACCAATAGAACGTAAACAAAAAAATTGTGAAGCAGGCTATGCAATTATACACATACGGGCTCAATCACAGGAGCCAAAAAAGTTTTTCTTCCAAAATCACAAGTTTTTCATCAGACTATCACAAGTCTCAAAAAGGTTTTATCTCATAAAACCCCATATTTTTCATCCTTCAAACTATGCATATCATCCTAACAGATATCCAGCCACAGTTAAGAGAAAGCAGTAATCAAAAACTTGATTTTCTTCACCCGGAACACACACAAGGGATCAAACGTTATTTTCTCACTCCGAACACACAACCGAGGAAAATAAAACGATAAGCTGTAATAAAACAGTAAGCTCCACTCAGGCCACTCAGCTGAGAAGAAACATATAAATGTAGTCCTATGTACCGACTTTGCCACATCGACAAATGTAACAACTATAGACTCTCGTCCATTACCCTCGACTCATAGGTTTAGTAGTGACAAGTTCTATACGGAGTTACAACAATAACGCCATTAACGGAGGCAACCGACATAGTTTATGTGGTCACACCCGAGAGCAATAAGCACCCACACAACCACTTAGTTTACGGGACCACAGCCCGAGGGCACTAAGCACCCAGCAACCTCGTTTATGGGGATTAACACGAAGGCACTTAGGGACCTACTCTACGCACGTTTTCGGACTTACACCGAGGAGCAATGGAAGCCCAACTCAACACACGCACTGTCACGGCACATCTATGAAGAACATTTTAAATTCCACTATAGCTCAACTACGAAAACCCGTAAAATAATTTATACAACACATGTACAAAAAGAGATCCAATCCATCAAAATGGAGATCTAAAACCATTTCCAACAAAACGTTTAAGAGTTGAGACTCAACCACGCGGGTTAGGTTCAAACCTTCAAAAAGATGTTTTTCTCCCGATTTCACAAAATACCTCGTTTTCAAACCATCTTTTCAAAACTACGAATACCACGTACCCAAAACATGCATACAATCGAGAAAAGGAGTAAAAAACCCATTTTTACCCAAAACCACGATTTAAAACATGTAAACAATATTTTATGCATTTCTACCCGGTGAAAGCAAGTATAACTGCATATAACACCCTTACACAGTAGTAAGTCTAGAATCCTACCTCGGCGAGTCAAAACTCAAAGCGTCGAAAACCAAACCTCGACGAAACTGAATTTTGTCCAGATATATACGAAGCTCCCGGCACCAACATCAAGGATCCATAGTCAGATTGCTAAAAATCGAGCCCAGGGCCCTCAGAAATCTAGAGAGAAGGCAGAGAGAACCAAAACTTAGCATGGAAGAAAGCTCCATCAAAATATCTCAGCTTCTGCTATTTATAGAAAAATACCAAAATTCTCAGTTCAGTCGACTGGACCCCTAGTTCAGTCCACCGAACCCCCATGTCTAGTCAACCAAACTCCAAATTTTCGATTTAGTTGACTAGGCCAAGCCCTCCAGTCGACCGAGCTGTTGGGCAATGTGTTTTTTCGCGTAAAAACTAATTTTCCAACCTTAAGCCAAATCAAACAAGCCTCAATGGGACCCGAACACATGCCAAAGATGTACCTAACACCTTCCGAAGTTTACGAGATAACTCGAACACTTAACCATTCCAAAATGAATAGGGTCGGGGTCTCACATCCAGAGAGAGTTTTTGTCAAAAATTTGATTTTTTTCATTTTTTTTAGTGATCTAGACTCATCAAAACCTTCTGACATTTTTATTGTAATTTCATGAATATACTATTTGCATGCACGAATTTTCTTAATAGCCAAATCTTTTTCCTTATTTTTTTACAAATAGAGAAGTAAATCGGGTTAAAATTACTGTTTAGATAGACCAGTTTGAATCCACCCCATTTACTGTAGAAGTAAGCTCTATGTATTATTTTTATGTGGTTCGATTGGTAAACGTCTTATCTTTCTAATTCTACTTGAATCAACCCGTTTGAATGTGTATAGAGAAAATGGAAACGATTCTCCTAAAGTGTGTCGAATCTGGAAACTATTTGGTAGAGTATTTATAATAAATTCATGAAAAATAAACAATATACAAGGTCAAGTCCCAGAGCTTCTAAACTCATATATCTATCATTGTAAAAAGTTTAAAAATTAAATTTTAAGTCTAAGTCCTCATTTCTATTTTTGAAGCCACTGAGTTTTCACGCCATTATTTTGAAAGTTTTTCTGTACACTGTCATAGAAATTTGTTTTGTCAAAATCGAGACCTTAGAGGCAACATTGGAAAAAGTATTCAGAACATCATAAATAGGGTTCCTACCAAATTTTAGATTTTATTTTCTAGTCTAAGTATTTTAAAAACCCTAACACCAGTCGCTAAAAGTGTTACGGGGTTCACCATTTTATTTTAAGAAAAGAATAAAAATTGAACCTTAGGGTTGGTACTGTGATTGATGGAATTAAAATTCTTGAAAATTTGATAATATTGTGATACTGGTTGTATGCCATGATTTGTTTTGGGATGGTTTGGCCCCAAGAGCTAAATGCACCCTATTGTTTATGATGCATATCTTTAATGAAGGCAGTTTTGGTGGCATAATAATTGGAGTTAGATTTCGCGATCCCGCATTTGACCTTGACTTGAGAGTCGAGAGCCTAAGTGTTGACTTGTCCACCCCCTTGCCGTCAGTGATGTCTCGGCTGGCCACTTAGTCCGCTATGTAGTCATCCCACGGTTTAAGGAATGCTCTTTGTTGATCGGTAGACTTGGTCAGCGTAATTGGGATCATGGGGTTTTAAGATGGTTCACCTCGATTCGGAGAACCTAGAATAACTTAAGTTTAAATTAGATTAGAAAATTAAATTGGTTGCATCATTTCTCATCATAATCACCGTCATGATTAGCTTGCTATTTTTTTTATCTATTGTGTTTTAACCTGTTACTTGAAAATATTTGTATGTTGGTGTGAGTTTCTCTGACATTCCATGCCAGGTTTCGAAGAGCTAAAAGTGCTTATTGACGAGTACGTTAATGCAGATATAGAGCCTTGATTAAGAGTTTTTGGCTTTCCTCCCAACCTTCCTTAGCCACGTAGTACCAGTTTTGTGGTTATCCACCTGTTTCCTGTATTGTTCGATGTACTCCAAAAAAATTTTATTTGGGTCTGTACTATATAACTCTATAATATCTATTTTTTGGATGCATAAGTATTATCGTTATTTAATTTTCGCAACCCTATTAGTTAATTGTCGCTCTATATGCTCTCGAGATTCGGGGCGTCACATGTCGTCACACGAGGTAACCATGACATGAAGATTCAATCTCCACACAAATTATCCGCATGTGCGAGCACCACTGACACTACTGTCATCAATGAAACATCCATGAACATCGGATCAAGATCCAACTCACACCATCAAACCTTGAAACATAGCTCTCACCGAACACAAACCATCCTAGCGATAAACGCATCATAAGACCAATCTACCACGGTACTTGATCTCAAACACTCTCTACGCGTACTTGATATCAAGCACTCTCTACGCCCAAACACAGAGACTACCACCCCTTCATTCTTATTGCCACAAACTGGCTCAATCACACCTTACAATGCACACCAAGGGCTATCCCCGCGAGTCCAGACACAAGATGCTGGACCTTGACATCAATCACACGAAGTTACATACTGCGTGTACAAACTTTACTCAAGTTCTGACGCTCACCAAACGTCCACTGACTTTGATACCACATCATTACCCTGCTGATGCTAACAATACCATCACGAAGATGACATAACGCCCATCCACGAGCCACAACACAAACACCTTACTCCAGAGAGAAGCTCACTTACTCACTTGGAATACCAAAGAACACGTCTCATCACAACCATCATCTCACCCCAAAGAAACACTAGGTGATACACCATTGTCCAAGACAAGGCTCCACCTAACCGAAAATCAATTCGACATCACAGCCACAAAGTTACTTGATCCAAATGAGTCACTTAACCAAACACATCACGCAGACAAAACATCTTATATGTATCAAAAACCTATACAAACCCAATCAACAGTCGCGTCGGTCCAAACAAGCCACGCCAGCCAAGGCTCCTCAAACATTGAATCCATCCGGACTTGTACCTTACCATACTCTTGGGATCACCTTCCATACAAACAATAGTTATGCCAAAGCACAACACTTACCACATTTGATAACCATTTCTTGACTCTAAGAACTCTGAACAGCTTAAAACTCCAAACAAAACCCGAATCTAGACTCACAAAAGTCTATTAGAAACTCACCATGTAAATATCACAGCTGCACTATTCTGAGGAAATTCCCGCTTTGCCATGAGCTAGAAGGACAACCATACACACAACCCAAAACAAGCCGCACACAACGGTTAAGGATTTTTTGCTGATCTCTACACAAAGAACTTTGTGTATCAACACCAACTTTCCCTTGACAAGAACAAGCACAAGCATTTCTCGACCTCACAGGGAACACAACCCAACTGGTTCAACCCTCCTATAAAACGAGCCACACTGACTAGGTTACCACAACCTATCATGTCTACCACACTCATATGTACTCCTTTACGATTTTCCACCATGGGATAATATTTACCCCATCATGCGATTCTTTTCGGTCCCCAACCGCAGTAGTAATTGGATCATAGGTCATACACACAGATACTCAATATCCAAGAAGGCACATATCTATGCACCACACGTCAAAACCATGATAAATCAAACCCACAATTACTTGATTATGACGATATAAGTCCCCGAGTCACAACTCCAAGGGCAACAACACGAATACCAAACCCACAGAGATTTTCGATCTCAGTACACAACCATAACCCTGAATCGATCAAAGACCCGGCATCTCCGTTTAGAGAAAAGGAAAGGGTCAACAAGGAACCATGACCCAATCTCTGCGTACTCCCAGTACTCATCAACACTTGGCTCCCAAAGAACCCTGTAAACTTTACCTTGAAACCGCATCGACCACAGTCGAACAGTTGCCGTCAACCCCAATCACGGTACTCAAACCATCCACTACACCAAGCTCCCAACTCTTCGGCGTCATTCGCACACATACGAATATCATCAATCCTCATTCCTTGTACAACACATCCCATAGGATTACAAGCTCATCACTAAGCCTACACAGAGACACACATCAACATTCCATCACGCCAAAACCTCACTCCTCCAGATTGTACTTACTCACCTAACTCCTGCTAGGCAAATCATAACCACTTCACGGCCTCAAGCCTACTGCTCAGTGCAACTCACATAGAAAGTGCACGGCACCATACAAAGGAAATCCAATCCTAAGACCTTTCATCTGGAGTTACCAAGAACTCCCTTAACCATGCAGACACCTTCCGCACTTTCGCTTTCAAAGCACTCATCGGTCACAGGTATCGTAACCCACGATCTCTCACGTATGGCCCCAAGCTAGCCAAATCACACGATATAGTACTGAACCTTTTTACTCCACACTTCGTTCCTATGGGTAAACAATATACCCACCTCTGAACCTAAGGTTGAACATAAACAACCTCTAGACATATCCCACTCAGGATACGCTGTCTCAGCACTAACCAACCACATGCGCTCAGCACAGTTCTCAAACTTGAACTCCTGATCACTAGGGTAACAACCAAACCACAAACTTAGGTTTTCGTAAGAATCTCACAGAACTATTACTCATAGCAAGTTAGAATCATAGCCTAAATCCTTACTCATTCCAACATCATTGCGACCCATGCTCTTCCCAACATATCTGCAATTGATACTCATCCCCATATCTTCAGGACTCAATTCTCAAACTTCACGAAGATATACAACATCCAAGGTCATCAAACCTAACTCTAACTTCCAGTAACATCCTTAGATGGTACTCTAACTACCGTCAACATCCTGCTTACCACCATCGACATCCTGACTACCAGGGAATATCTCCAAAACCACACATTCCGCTATCTCAACACACACACGGCCAAGGATTATCATGCTCCCATCCACTTTGTTCCCTTCTATACTCCATTATGAGTATACGGCTCATGACAAAGCATGGCTCAAGACGTACCTAATCCATCACACAGCCAAAACCACGTACATCAACCTTATCTGAAAGGGATTATCACGAGCCACAGATCTATCCACCAATCTAGTCATGACATCTAATTCCCAGGGTCTCCAACACCCCATTGGCCCTACTCAGAAGGCTATCATTAACACAATTCTAATCTCTCATAGCATACTCTCAGAGGAGTCTCTGCTCATGAAGTCACTCAATAACCCACCAACCGAGGCCAACCCCACACGGTTAAACCCAACTCTCTGACAAGTTCCACAATACACCAAGTGATCGACGCTCAACCCATAACCTTACCTGTGCAACTGATAGCAATCGAGTCACACATTCAAGACCTAAACCACTGTCTTGTCATCTCAAAGGGTGTACAGGTTATATAGAAAGAAAACATGAAACATGACAACCTAAGGTCGATCTATCATGTTATTTATAACACATACCACATAATCATGCTAACACATTGCCACAACGATTATGCAGACACAACACCGATACTGAGGAGAACCGACAAGAATGACGCGTCCCTTTAGATAACCTACTTAGATTCCCCGTTAGAAATCACGCCAGCTAAACGTGTTTCTAACTTGGCTCCCAAGTTTGTTAGTCTAAACGCCTAAAGGTAAGACTAATCAATCCTAAGGTTCAACCTCCGTACTCACATATGCAGGGCATTAACATGCTCAACAACTAACATGCTCATGTTCCAAACACTGGCAACCAAGCACACACATATCTTTCCTCACAAGGTAACACACCCTCTTTCAACAGCTCTTAGGTATTCAAACCCAGAGCTCTAATACCAAGTTGTCACGCCCCAAACTCCGAGTCACGCAAAAAAAAAGCCACCGAAAAACCACCAAAACTAGCCAAACATGGAATGAAAACCATAAAGCCCAGATGTGGCTAAAACCTTTGTAAAAAGCACTACCGAGGGTTTATTTAATTTAAAAGAGTAGCCTAAAAGACAACGATTCCAGCCTCATAAGCCTAGCCTTAAAAAAACAAAGGACACATTTTGGATAAGAAAACCTTTTAAAAGGAGATTAGGACGTTCTAAAATCTCCTTCGAAGCACAAGAGTTTGAATGAAGTATAAACTATTTGAAAACCCCGTATGCAAACCGTTGCACAAACCAACGAAAAACATAGTATGAAACTATAGAAAACAATAGCCAACCCATGGTTCCCTCGAAAGAATAAAACATGTATACATCGGCCTACAGCCATAAGAAAAGCATATGCATTACAACATGTTATAACCCAACATGAAACATATATTGAAAGGTATAAACTACCTAACAATGACCAAACAATAGAGTCTTGTCAACAACCACCTCCGGGCACCTCAAGGTCACCCAAGAGGACCACGTTCACCAGAAAAAGGTTTTACAACAAAATCTCACACCGTGAGCCGAAGCCCAATAGAAACAGACTATAAAGTGTAGACACCCCAATTTGACCCCGCCTAACCTTAGGCGAATCCGACGATGAAAACAGATGGATTAGTGCCTCCGTACGATCCACAAAAAGTGATCCAAGCTCAGTATTTGAACCCAGAATTTTCAAACCAATAAAATTTTGTTGAACCATCGAAACTTGCTGCCCAAGTAAGGCGACCGCCAACTCTTATTGTGGCGACCGCCGTAGAACTTTGTGGAAACCCTAGCCAAAAGTGGCGACCGCCACCTTTCATCATGGCGACCGCCTTAGAACTTTGTGGAACCTTTCAGAAACCTGGCGACCGCCAACTTGCATTGTGGCGACCGCCAACTCTAAATGGCCTGACGTGTCCCAAAACGTGGCAACACCTCATTGGTTGAAGAATTCTATAAATACCGTACCCCAGCGTACGTTTTCAGTATGAATTTTGAGTGAGAGAGACTTTACCGATACATCGAGCGATCTTGAGCCCTGACGCCGAAGTCCTGCTAAAATACCAAGTCTCGAACCTCTAATACCTACATCGAAGCCTACATTACTTGGATCACCGCTCGAGGATTGGCACGCCGAGGCACATTCCACAACTTGAGGATTTTCTGGCAATCTAGGTACCCCGTTTAGATTCTCGATCTTTCTAAACTCCACTTTCTCTCTTTGGAGTGATCGGGTTAAAAATTCAATTTCAATTCACATATTTCTTTCTATTACATTCTTGCTTTACTTATCAATTGTTTTATTTATGTTCTAGTATTTCATTTAATTTAGCTCACTTATTTATTTATTTGTTTATTTGAATTAAAACTTAATCAAATCATTAAATAATGCCAACATTCCTAACCATTATAACTTGTTAATGTTGTTAATTGTTGTAATTAAGGCACTTACATAAAAATGGTTGTGATTATCAATATTACACCCATTTAATTCTAGTTTTTCATTTTCTTTTCATTTTCTTTCTTTTATGTTAATTCAATATTCTAGCATTTTACTTTATTTTCTTTTCTCTTAGTTAGCTTAACTTTACTTCACTAGCATATTAATTCATTATCTTTATTACTTTTCTAGTTTAATTTTAATTTACTTTTCAAGCATTTACTTTCCTTTGTAATATAGTTTTTATTTCTTTGCTCTTAACTTAATGTAACTTCTTTAATATTTTTCTTTTTTAGTGCCAATATTCTACTTTCTTTTTATTTTAATGTTTAGTTTCTAGCTTTTATTTCCTTTTTTTTCTTTCCATATTAGCGTAATTTTCTTTTCTAGTCTTTTATTTTCTTTCTAGCTTTAAATGTCTTTATAGCATCTTATCTCTTACTTCTTGTAATATCAATTTTATGTTTCTTTTCCTTTTTAGTTTAATGTTCTTTTGTTAGCACTAATCTAAATTTTCTTTTAATAAGCTTTACAATTTATATATATATATATATATAGTTAAAACTCTATTATTCATGTTACTTGTTTTCTTCTTTTTTTTTTATTTTCTTTTATTCTCTTTTAAAATATAAAATGCAAATAATTAGATTTTCTTGTTAACATTTAAAAAAAAAAACTTCCTTTATTAAGCTTAATTTTTCTTGTATAACATTTGTTTTTACATTTTCATTAAAACCTAAAAATTATAAAAAGATTTTCAAAACTAACTTTTATCTTTAACGTGTAGTTTTCTTTTGATTTCTTTTTACCTTCTTTTGTCTCTCTAAAAATGCATGAAGTGTAAATGAGTAGGTTTTTCTTGTATTAGTTTAAATAAGCATTCTCTAACATTTTATTTTTGGTTTAATTAATCTCTTGTAAAATTTTGGGTTTATTTTATTTCCTTTCTTCCTTAAATCAAAATTTCAAATGTTTGCTTGCTAATAGAAAATGTTTGTTATTAGGTTTTATTGTTTTAATTTGTAATATAGGATTTTTACGTACTTTCTAAATCTTTTAGATAATTAAATAATGTACATATTTTACATGTTAGTTTAATGTTTCAAATTGTGTAGTTTATTTTCTTTAGCAACCCATGTTTAGGTAGTTTCAGCAACTTTAGCATATTATTCTTTTAACCAAATCACGCTAGTTTAGGTTGTTTAAATAATATTGTATGTGTGTATGTGTTTCATGTATCCTTTAGATAAAAATTACATACCGTAGGACTTAGGATTTTTCTTTTAACACTTACTTATTTTGGAGTGTTATGTACATATGTTATGTATTTTTCATACTTGATTTTGGATGTTCTCCCTTTGCCTCCACTTTCTTTATTTGCATGCATTTGAAAAATTCTACTAAAGAACCAATGATGATTAGTAGAGGCCAACCTTGTGGTTGGGCGAACGGGGTGCCTAACACCTTCCCCAATTCGTACATTAGCCCTCGAACCCTTTTTCTCTGGTTAACGTTTTCAAGATCAGTAAACTATTTTCGTTTTTCTTAGTTTTTCTCAAAAACTAAGTGACGACTCCACTTTCAATAAAAGGAATTTTCAAAATTTGATTTTTAAGGTGTTAATATATATATATATATATATATATTTTTAAACATCTTTTGAATCCCTTACTTTTGAAACGTTTTCCAAAACAACCTTTAAATCCCAACACCACAGTATTTTCTGGCGACTCCGCTGGGGACTGATTTCCAAAATCAAATAAGAGGGCTAGACTTGAACACATCATTGGTTCTTAATAAAATTTCTCACTTATATTTTCGCATGCATATGTATTGTTCTTCAACCCCCTTGCCTAGTCAACCTGATGCCCTAAACGTTAATCCGTTTCGGGGATTGTTTGGAAGACGGGCAACCCTTACTAACTGTACGCTATCATAGGTGCAGTAAAAGAGTTCGAGCGTACTGTTTGACCATGTCCTGCACCACTCTAGGCATGGAAGGTATATACCTGACTCTATTCAGATGATACCCTGTTTAAATTGACCCAAAATCGACATTTTACATATAGTGAACTTAGAACCCCCCAATTAGGTGCTGCTAACCCAGTAGGATTATGTGTTTTTCTTTGTTGTATGTTTTGATTGTATATTGTTAAGATTATTTGTTTGGATTAGACTATTTCTTTCTCCGAGTTCGGTCCGAACTTTCTGTTATCCTTTGATTAGACTAGTTTTTCTCGCCTTTGGGTTCTTACCCGGGTTTCCTTCCTCACCCTGATCAGTTTTTCTCACGCTAGCATGCCCGTGTTTTGTTCTAACACCTCTAGGATAGTCTCTCACTTCTCCAGGTTCTTCTCGAATTGTTAGTTTTTCCCTGTTGATGTATTAGGTTTCTTCCCGGGGTCATGCCTTTGTTTCGTTTTGAAGATAGTTTCTCCCCCTTCCGAGTTCTGCTCGGGTTGCTAATTCTATATCTTTTTTTAGTCTAGGCTTGCTTTCTTCAAGCCCCTTTCTTTCGACCTATGTGAAAAAGTATTATTTTTTTACTGATTTTCCTCATAGGTCAAACCAGCCTCTTGAGGATTAGAATAGTCTTTTTATCGAAACGCCGTCCGCTTAGATAAAACTTTTCCTCTAGAACTTGGTTGATTTATCCCATATGGTTCTCATCCTGGGTTTTTAGATGTTCGGTTGTTATGCTGGTGGTATGAGCCCGACAGGGGCATTATTTCAGTTTCAACTGTTTTGGATATCTGGGAAATTTGCTATCTGTTGTTTGAATTCTTTCAAAAAATATCTAAGAATGGTTGTTTTGCTTGTGGGATCTTGATTTTTCTGTAAGTTACCATTGATCTGGGGGGAGTACAGTTGACATGAGTTTGGGTAAGATCAGAATCGGGCAGACTTTGTAGAATTTTTGGATCAACAGTTATGGTAGAGAACGAAGTTAATCTGACAACCCTGATGAGTGCTATTATCGAGATACAGCGGGCAATAGAACAGCAGACCCAGACCCAAGTGCAGTGCCAAGCACAGATCCGGGCGATTCAGGCCTGTATCCCCGTCATAAATGGGCAACCAGATGACACGAATGAGAATGCTGAGAACTTTTGGGATGACAATCAAGTCTCCGATGGACCACAAGTCATTCCACCACCACCGCGGAATCCTCGACAGGTGATAGTTGAGGAAAAAAACGCCGCTCGATCCAAAGAGTCTGCATTAGTCGAGAAAATTGACCAGATGGAAAAGGTCCTTAGAAAGGCAAAAGGAATAAAAGAATATATGCTAGATGTGGGAGGGTTATAAGCTACCAGAAAAGTTTAAAATGCCTGACATGGAAATATTTGATGGAACCAGAGATCCCAGAATTCATCTCCGAATGTATGTCGGTACCCTGTCACTAATGGAAATTGATGACCAGCTAAAAGCCCAGCTCTTCCACTGATCTCTTTCTGGGGCAGCCCAAAAATGGTTCCTCTCCCTTGATGTAGCAAAGACCAGAACTTGGGAGGACATAGCTATAACATTCGTCAGCCAGTATAGTTATAATAACCAGTTAGATGTAACAACTTGGGAGTTAGAAACCACTCGCCAAGAAAACAGGGAGCCTTTTGTTGATATCTTGACCCACTGAAGGGGTAAGGCTGCAAAAATGACGAATCGGCCCTTCGAGAAAGAGCAAGTCAGGATCGTAGTGAAGAATCTTTAGCCTCCCCTAAAATACTATCTGATCGCACAGCCTCTTTCCACATTTGAGCAATTGTTTGACGCCAGAGTTCAAATAGAGGATGCAATCTAGTCTGGGGACATTGAAAAAGTCCATCCGAGCCAGAAACCACCAAGAAGGACCTTCCCCACAACTAACCAAAATCCACCCGCTGCTCGCTCGAGTGAGGTGAACCTTTTAAATCCTTCTTCCACCCACCCAGCAAACAACCTTCAACAGTCAGACAATGGCCAACAACAACAAAAGCCGAGGAGGGTTTTCACCCCCCTCAATATTTCTTTATCCACCGCCCTGAATCGACTCATCAAGAAGGGGCTCATCAAGCCATTAGACCCCATGCCTGTTCCTAATTCACTTCCTCCGCGATACAATGCCTCCCAATATTGTTCCTATCATAAAGGCCATGGGCACCTAATAGACAAGTGCATGAGACTCCGTCATAAGATCTAGAATCTCATTAACAACAAAGTGATCCCACCTCCATCAGCCACCCCAAAGCCGAACGTCACAACCAACCCACTGCCAAATCATGCTAGGCAGGCTAGGGTAAATTACATGTCTTTAGGAGAATCGGAGGACCCTAGCCAACATATCTGCTCAACACACCTACCCCACCCCCATGTTCCAATAATTGAGAACCAAATAGTATGCTCATTCATGATGATTAGAGGCAGTTGTGACAAGATGGAAGAATGAAATGATGATGCCTGGGAATGGTATCGACCGATGATCCAAACCCACCAACAAGAGGAGGAGCGCAATGAAGAGGATGACTGGCTATTGGATTATTCGACTCGACCTTATGGGTTCGATCATGTACTTGATGGAATCACCCTTCCCTGACTTTTTGAGGAAGAAGTACACATTGACGACATGCAATCCTATTGGCTGGTCAGGGTTGTGTTGAAATCTAATGGGACCGAATGGACTTTTTTTTGGGCCGCTCGTGAACAGCAAGTAAATTTTATTAAAGAGGACATCTGGAAAGAAATCGATAACACATGGGCTATTGAAGATGAAAAGGAAAGATGGGAAAGGGCAGCTATTAGTGATTTAAATGATTTGTGGGCATTCAAAAGCCCTCTGCACGTAAACGAAGTAAGACAGATTGATAATGTGATGCCAGGTTATGGGATCCCGAAGACAGCGTGGAACACCTAACTAGAAGTGGATGACATTTTAAACCAGCTCAGCTAGAGAAGGGACAGCCAAGCAAAAAAGGGAAAGAGACAGAGCAAGAGGAGGAAGATGATGCTGTATTGAGACAGCTAAAAAAGATGCAGGCCAACATCAGTATCTAGGGCTTGTTGATGGCGTCGCATAAGCATAAACAAGCTATTTTGAAAGTATTGAACAAGGCCAGTGTCCCGATAGACGCCACCCCCGAGCAGCACGTTGAACTTATTCTACCAGCCGTCGAGCCAAGAGTCATTTCCTTTTCTGATAAGGATTTGCCCACTGAAGGAAAAAGCCACAATAAGCCGCTTCACATCATTGTCAAGTGCCTAGAAAAGTGTGTCCCGGTGACCCTTATTGATAATGGATCTGCTTTAAATGTCTGCCCGTTGAGAACGGCCGACTGCTTAGGGATGAGGCCAAACTAGTTCACTCCCTGCAATTAAGGAGTACGAGCCTATGACGACACAAGAAGAGATGTACTAGGACTGGTAACGTTCGCTGTTTCAGTAGGCCCACTGGAAATGTCAGTTGAGTTTCACGTACTAGATGTGCCGGCCTCCTTCAATCTACTGCTGGGCAGGCCGTGGCTGCATGACCCAAATGTCCAAGCAGTACCATCTACCCTTCACCAAAAACTAAAATTAATAAAGAACGGGGAAATTTTAACCGTTCATAGAGAGGACAATATTCACCCTCCGAAAGGAGGAGACAGCATAACTCTGCTAGAAGTCCAACATAGTGAAGATGATGTGTTGCTCAGTGGTTTTTAGTTTGATGAAGTATAGGCTATTCAGATGCTGATGAATGAGGAAGAAAGGTATGTTAACCCACGAGTTTTAACAATGATGAGAAAAATATCCTTCTTCACCGGTATGGGATTAGGGCGCAAGCAGCAGGGAATCCCAGAACCCATTCAGGTATTGCCGACTTCGTACCGTTTTGGTCTTGGGTATGAGCCAACGGAAGATGATCTAGAAGGGCCTAGAAGGGGACGAAAGGCAAATTATTATGGGACACTTAATGGATACTTTGTCAAAGAAGGGGAGGATTTCCCGTATTGTGGCTTTCCAGAATAGTGGATTGACGAAGAGACCAATCAAAAGCTACCTAGAATGGAGATCTTTTTCAGCCACTAGTTGTCTGACACAGAGGAGGAAGAAACAGTGGAAGGAGAGAACGAAGAAAAGAAGGTTAAAAAAGAAGATTGGGCTGACAAACTCGACGATACCGACCTGGGAATGTTGTTCAACGAGAAGATGACTCAGATGCGTATAATTGAATCAGACTATTTCATGATGGGCTTTAGCGCACCAGTAGATTGCACCAAGCTCATCGTCGACACGGCCACAAAGGAAGTAAAGAATTGGTCCATCGAGCCTTCTGATGTGCAGGTCGTCTATCTTGAGTCCAAGTTTGAGTCGGAGTCTGTAATTGAGGGCACGTTTGTTGGTGTCCCTCTTCCTTCTTTTACCATCGAGTTTGTAATTCCCACTGTTCTTAATGAAATAAATGAGATTTCTGATTACTCTCCTTTGTTTGATTTATTTCACATGCCTTTCGACAATTTTGAATTCGACGGCGATATCTCCGAAAAAATAAAACTTTTAATAAAAAGAGAAGAAGAAATACGTGCCCAACCAATAATTGAAGGAGCTTTGTCAATAAATCTGGGTGATGAGACTAACCGACAAAATGTTCAAATTGGCTCTTCTTTATCCTTAGCTGAACAAGAACAGTTAATAACTTTATTAAGAGAATTCAAAGATATGTTTGCATGGTCTTACAAAGATATGCCTGGAATCGATCCTGATATTGTCCAGCACCACATCCCCCTATACCCTAATGCTAAACCGATCAAGTAAAAATTGAGACGAATCCGGCCAGAATGGGCTCTGAAGATCAAGGAAGAGGTTGCTAAATAGATCAACGCTGGATTTCTAATGGTAACCGAGTATCCGAAATGGGTAGCCAATATCATGCCAATTTTAAAGAAGGACGGTCATATCCGAGTTTGCGTAGATTTTTGGGACCTCAATAAGGCCAGCCCGGAAGACGATTTTTCGTTACCACACATCAACGTCCTAGTAGATAGTACAGCTGGACATGTCTTGCTGTCATTCATGGATGGCTTCTCTAGGTACAACTAGATTCTGATGGATCCTAAGGACAGAGAAAAGACGACATTCATCACGCCTTTGGGCACCTATTGTTACCGTGTTATGCTGTTCGGCTTGAAAAATGCCGGGGCAACCTATCAAAGGGCTACCACTACTCCATTGCATAACATGATACACAAGGAAGTCGAAGTGTACGTGGACGATATGATAGTCAAATCCAAGGATTGGAAAGGCCACATCACAGCTTTACAAAAGTTTTTCGAGAGGATTTACAAGTACAAAATGCGACTCAACCCACAAAAGTGTGCCTTTGGAGTTACTGCTGGAAAGATGCTTGGGTTTATGATGACTCAACGGGGCATTGATGTCGATCCTTTGAAGATTAAAGAAATTTTGGAAATTCCTCCTCCAAGGACCGAGCGAGAAGTCAGAGGTTTTCTAGGTAAAATCCAATTCATTAGCCGCTTCATCGCAAAATTGACAATTACTTGTGAGCCGCTCTTCCATCTGTTGAAGAAGGGAGTTGAATTTGAATGGGATCAGAAATGCCAAGATGCCTTTGATGCCGTATGATAATACCTACAAAACCCTCCTGTTCTTGCTCCTCCTGAACCTAACAGGCCACTGATCCTCTATTTGTCAATGACTGATTCAGCTATGGGATGCATGCTTGCACAAGAAGGTGAAACTGGAGTAAAAAAGGCTGTCTACTAATTAAGTAACAAGATGACGGGGTCGAAAGTACGATACACACTGCTAGAGAAGATATGTTGGGCCTTATTTTGGGCTTCCCAAAAATTATCGCATTGTATGCTGTCTTTCATAGTAAACATCATCTCCTGGATGGATCTGTTGAAGTATCTATTCGAAAAGCCGGCACTAGCAGGAAGGCTGGCCCGATGGTTGTTGCTATTATCCAAGTTTGATCTCCAATATGTCACCCGAAAATTAGTCAAAGGCAGAGCAGTGGCAGAATTCTTGGCCGATCAACCAATCGAAGGAGGTGAAGACACAGAGTTCTAGTTCCCGGACGAACAGCTGATGGAAGTCAAGGATGACAGGTGGATTCTATATTTTGACAGTGCATCCAATCAGTTTGGCTATGGAATATGAGTACTCATCACTCCCGACGAATCACACGTTTCGCTGTCCCTAAAACTCAATTTTGAAGTCATCAACAATCAGGCTGAGTATGAAGCATGTTTGGCCAAATTTGAGGCATCCTTAGAACTAGGGCAAGGAAACTGGAAGTCATTGGAGACTCAGCACTGGTAGTTTCACAAGCAAGAGGAGAATGAAAGGTCAGGAATTTAACCTTAATTCTCTATCATCAAGAGCTGGAGAAGCTGATACCGCGCTTTGAATCAGTGATTTCCACCCACGTGCTAAGACTGCAGAACAAGTTTGCCGACGTACTGGCCACCTTAGCAACTATGATCGACATACCACCCGGAGTGCGGATGAGACCTCTGATAATAGAGCAGAAAAGAAAGCCGGCATACGAGATGACAGCTGCTATTGAAGAAAGCACTGACAGCCTTCCATGGTACTTTGACATTTAAAATTTCATAGAGAAAGGAGAATATCTCAAGTTTGCCAGTAAAAAGGACAAACGGGCGATACGACGACTATCTGCGTAGTTTGTCATTTGTGGTGGTAAACTGTACAAACGAGGACATTCTGGTGTCAATAAGCTATGCGTCAACAATGAAGAGGGTCAAGAACTGATGAAGGAAATCCACACAGGAGTTTGTGGGCCACACATGAACGAAAATATGTTAGCCAAGAAGATCCTACGACAAAGGTACTTTTAGATGACGATGGAAACAGATTGTATTCAGTTTGTGTGGAGGTGTCATAAGTGCCAGATTCACGCAAACCTTATGCACGTTCCCCCGTCTCAGCTGTATAATCTAACATCACCATGGCCATTCTAAGTATAGGGCATCAACGTGATTGGCTGAATAACACCGAAGGCATTGACTATTTCACCTAATGGGGGGAAGCAGCTTCCTACTCAGTACTGAGGGCCTCTCATGTCACTAAATTTATCAAGCAATATATCATTTGTCGGTACGGAGTTCCCCACGAGGTCATCTCGGATAATGGCTCACATTTCCAAGGAGAGGTTCTGGAACTTTTCAAGGAATACCAGATAGCAGCTCATAAGTCCTCGCCATATCGACCGCAAACCAATGGGGCAGTAGAGGCAGCAAACAAGAACATCATGAAAATTCTACAAAAGACAATCAACTGACATAAGGATTGGCCAGAGCATCTACCGTTTGCACTTTGGGGGTATCGAACGTCAATCAGAACCTCAACCGAAACAACGCCATACTCTCTAGTGTATGGGATGGAAGTCGTACTCCCCATTGAAGTGAAAATTCCCTCGCTAAGGGTAGTGGCCGAGGCCAGTATCTCAGAAGCAGAATGGCGGAGGAATCGGATGGAAGAATTGCTCCTGATTGATGAAAGAAGGCTGCAAGCTCTATTTCATGTACAAAGTTACCAAAGGAGGATAGCCCGAGCGTTCAACAAGAAGGTCAAAAATTGAGATCTTAGAGATGGCGATCTGGTTCTTAAGGAAATTAGAGCTCCTATCTTCGACCCGAGGGGCAAATTTAAACCAAACTGGTCCGGACCGTTTCTCATCGAAATCATCATGACCGGTGGTGCAGTCATTATCATGGATTTGGATGGCAATGTATTCACCACTCCAGTTAACCTTGATCAACTTAAAAAGTACTATCCCTGAGGTAAAAATAAAGATAAAATAGAAGCTCGTTGAGTTAAAAATTGAAAAGGCAATTCAGGCAAAAGTTAGAGCAACCCACAAGGCTAAAAACCCGAAAGGACGACCTTGGTAAAAGTTAGGGCATTACAAAAGGAAAGCGTCAACACTTGAGTGAAAATCGAGCCCGAACTACGTTAAGGCCTGATTCCACCATTTTGGGATACGTAGGCAGCTTCTTTCAAAAAGTCCAACCACTTTCTTTGTTTTTAACCATCTTTGAATCTGAGTAAGACCAATGCAAATTAATTTTTGGATTTTAATAATAAAGACATTCAAGCTTTAGATAAATTTGAACCATTTTAAACATAAAATGAAAGTTTTTCATTACTTTAGACAAGACTACAAAGTTCTTAAATAAAGAGAGGGAACGCAAGTCCTAAACTCTACAAAAAAAAAGAAGAAGAAGAAAGCTGTGAATTCTTTTAGGTTCTTAAATCCTCCTCCTCTTCGCCGCTTGTTTCCCCTCTTCTCTGTCTTTCTTCTCCCTATCTTGCATCAACCATGTCTTGTATTCAGCAGAAAGATCGGGACACTGCAACTCGTGCATCTCCATCAATGAGCGAGATGGCCAGGCATCCCGATACTGTGCTAGAAAAGGAGCCCGTAGTGTAGATGAGAACAGATGATCACGAATGCTTGAAAAGGTGGTCTGACCGTGACCGAACTGCCGCATAATCCGATGGGGATAATAAAAGGTAGTCTGACGTAGGCCAACAAGCAACACACCAGGGTGATCCATTGTGGTCAGAGTCATTGTAGGAATCTGCCACCAAGGGCACTGCCAGGTAATGTCTAGGCCAGTCAGAGAGGAAAAATATTGTCGCCAAGATGCCTCAGTGTCACATATCTGATAACGCGGATGGTAAAGGAAAGCAGCGGCATTGTGTCTATCAGAGGGAGGCCTCTGTATAAGGTTCACCTTCTCCATCAGCCAGATCTATAGAAAGAGTTAGAATAGTAAGAGAAAGGCTTTGCAGTGTAAACAGAGAACTTGATACAAAGAAAGATGTTAAGATCACCTGGAGAAGTAAAGGACTGCCAGCAAAGGTGGTGGTTTTGCCACGATGAACAGCGTCCAAGCCCAGCTGTGTCTTAGTAAAAACCAGGGGCGCGAAGTCTTTCCCCATCCACATTTGGTCAGCAATGTCAACCAGGACACAACTAACCCACCAATCAGAAGGGACAAGGAGATACTGGGCAATGAGGCAGAAGCAAAGTGTATAACGACGTCGCAGCTGAAAGTCTAGATCGCTGAGGTCACCAGTAGGATGAAACCTCTCAATAAGCCATGAAATGTCGAGACAGTCACCCGAGATTAGACGTGAAGCCTCCATCTTAGACAAACTGCAGAGTTGCATCACCTGCTGCCGAACAGAGAGAAAAAGAGTGGGAATGACTACAGAACTCCGTGGAGTCAAGTCGAAGATGGCAGAAAATTCCTCCACAGTGGGGCAAAGTTCTTCAAAACCAAACCGAAAGACATGAGACTAAGGATCCCACAGTTGTGCAGCGGCCGTTAGTAAGGGTCTGTTAATCTTCACAGTCATCAATGAGAAAAGGACGTTAAGGCCAAAGGGGACAAAGTTCAAATTTTTGATATGAGAGAATTCCTCAATCCATGAAGAAAGGGGGTTAGCCATCTGAGTCCGAACAACAGCAAATGGGGCCTCCAGGGCTATATTTATAAGGTAGAAAAGGGCAAAAAATCAAAATTTCGGCAAAAAGGACAATCAATGTGGCGCCCGCCACCTTGTAAGTCGGTGACTGTCAACTCAAAAATTATAGTATAGTGACATCATTCCTTTGACCAGGCTATCGCCATGTTCAATCGGGCTACCGCCACGTACACATTTTTGGAGAGTGGCGACTGCAATGTTAGATTATGGCGACCGCCATGTTGGAACATGATAGAAATGGGACGATTTGCAATTTGTGTGATCCGTGTTAGTTGTGACATCCAAATTTTGCATCCAAGACAGTTTGAGCAGTAGACAAGGGAAAATCATGCAACATGACACAAAGGCCCCCAAAATGCGTCAAAAAGTAACAGAATGTAACAAGGCAAAAATTGGGGCACCTGAGCCCAATAAACAGTAAAATGGGGCACGCAGGTCCATGAGTGTATCAAATTGGGGCACGCAGGCCCATCAAAATAAATGTATCAAATATTAAATAAAGCTAGGGAAGGGGAAAGCTCTCTCTCTCAAGAATGCCTGGGGCAAACTGGTGGGAAGAGGGGCCGGCCTCCTCTGAGCTGTCGTCCTCGAAGAGTCTGTCGAAGTCGTCGCCGTCATCATTGCTAGAGGAAGAGACAACTCTAGATCGGCTCCGAGCAGATGAGACAGACCCTCTGGAACGAGCCCGAGAGGACGCCCAGGAACCAGGCCTCTAATCGAAGCTAGGGCCGGGACTGGAGCAGGTGGCGGCACCACACTGGTGGCTGGAGCTAGAGGCTGTCAAAAGAAAAACAAGAATCAAAGTAGAATAAAGACAGGAAAATAAAATAAAAATTAAAAAGAACACACAAGCTACTCACCGCGGCTACTGGTAAGGAAGCGACACCGGCTGCCCGCATCGAGGCATCCATCTGCAGGACCAGCACTCTCAAGCCAGTAATCATCAGCATCGCCCGGTCTAACCAAGCCTGATCGACCTGTGGAAGAAAACAGTTCAGAAAAGATTATACAGATAAAATAAGTGACTGAGGGAAAGGTAGAAGACAAACCTGGCCGATGTCAGCCCTGAACTCCGATTCTGGCAGAATAGGAACCGACAGAGAGAAGGGGAAACCATATATCATGGTCTGGACGTCCCATGGTATCTCTGGACCCCTCCCGCCAGCGGCATCCCTAGCAGCAACTCTGGCAGCTGCTCCAGCAACAGCCGCAGCCCCAGCACCTACAACAGCATCATCAGCATCGGTGGCCCCCGGTGCTCGCCTCCTACCACCAGGGCCAGCCAGGCCGGGACCTAAGGGACCCATCAGGTGCGCCCGGCCCCAGACGGTGTAGTCCCTCTCGACGGCGCCCAGATGATCAGTCCAGCGCATATGGACTGGAGAAACCACCGGGATCAAGAAGTGATCTAGGCCAAGCGACTAGCGAACCACTCGCTCTCCCAGATAGTACTCCCGTCCAAATGAACCCTCCAACAAGATCCACCTGGAAGTGATCTCTCGGCTATGCATCAAGTCTACGCCAGCCCGATCCTCCATCCCCCTCCAGATATCCCAGTGGATCTGCACAGTTCAAAATATAATACAATGCGAAGAACAGTAAGACATACAGTGTGATGAACAGTGTGCAGTAATCAGTGCCCAGTGCAATGCAGTACAGTGTAATAAACAGAATGGAGAATAGTGCAGTGCAGTACAGTGAACAGCGCAGTGTATTGAATAGAAAATAAAGATACCTGGTCAAGGGTCAGCTGGTCCAAAGACACCTGGAACCGGTCAAGATTCTTCCCTCCAGCTTTCTTCCCCTTCAGCCCACGGGACCACAGGGCTGCACGGGGAATAACGAGAGGGTCTACCGCAGAGTTCGCCGGGACATGAAGCTCGAGGAACTCATAGGTCCATAACTGCAAAGAAGAAGATGTCAGGCAGCAAAAATAATAGATAACAGAAATGGATGAAAAACTGTGAAAACTAAACCATACCTCCCAGACCCTCCAGTATCCCCCAATGCTGAGCTCCTGAGGGAACCGAGTCAGTGTCCTTATGAAACTATAGAGGGTAGCCAAAGCAGCACCGCCCCAATCATATGAAGCGACTCGATCAAGACGAGCCAGACCACCCAAGTAATGTAAGTGAACGGTATTCCCCTTGTTCGAAAACAAGGAGGTACCGAACATATACATAAGAAAGCCTCAGGCGACCCACTCGTAGTGGTGAGGCTCGGTGCACTGGAAGTGTCAGAAGCGGTCGAAGAACCAGGTATATCAGACCCGGTCTCTGTCCATCTGTGCCAAAATAGCCCCGAGAAAATACATCAAGGCATCAGTAGACTATGTAATGGTGGGATCGAATGGGATGGAAACTCTTCCAACTCAAATGCCGGTGATGAGGGCATAGTCCAGAGGCGTCAGAGTAGCCTCGACGATGGTGAAATGGAAGGTGTTAGTGGTATCCCACCACTGCTAAGCCAGGGCTGTCAGCCATACCCGATCATTGCTCGTCCTACCCAGCAGGGGTATGAAACGAGCAAAATCGGAGGCATCAATATAAGCCCGACTAGGAGCAAGGAGGGCATCATACAACTCCAACACCTCCCCAGAGGCAGAACCTCCAAAGCTCCGGACATAATGACCAGCCTGTAAAAGAAGACAGATAAAGAAGATATAAAGAACAAATCGAGCAGGCAAAGTGCAGAAAATATTTGAAGGCAAAGTCCTAAAAAACTAGGCACCCTAACCCTAGGTTCGTGATTCCTAGTGACCCTAAGCCCTAGTGCACCAGGCAAATTTCTATCATTCTATGCTAATTTTTATCCCAAGTATCAAAAATATCTCCATTTCTTTTGACATTTGGCTTCGCCCCATAGGATTAATTTTCTAGGAACCTTTGAAAATTGGCCCCAATCATAACAAAAACAAAAAATAATAATAATAATATATATAAAAAATAAATAACAAAAAAAAATAAAAAATAAAAATAAAAAATAAAAAATCTTCCTAAAATCTCTAAGATTTTCTAGCATTTTTTTGCAAAATTTCTACGATCTTCTAATAAATTTCTTAAAATTTTCTTCAAAGTGTTTAGGATTTTCTAAGATTTTTTGCAAATTTCTAGGGATTTCTTAAAATTTTTCTCAATTTTTTAAAATTTTTCTCAAATTTTCAGGATTTTTTAAAAATTTCTAAGTTTTTCTAAAAATTTTTCAATTTTCTTAAAAATTTTCCCCAATTTTCTAAAATTTTCTAGGATTTTCTTAAAAAAAAATTTCAATTTTCTAAAATTTTCCTCAAATTTTCAGGATTTTCTAAAAATTTATAGGAATTTCTTAAAAATTTTTGTCAATTTTCTAAAATTTTTCTCAAATTTTAATGATTTTCAAAAAATTTCTAAGTTTTTCAAAAAATTTCTAAGATTTTCTTAAAAAAATTTCTCAACTTTCTACAATTTTTCTCAAATTTCCATGATTTTCTAAAAATTTCTTAGTTTTTCTAAAAATTTCTAAGTTTTTCTAAAAAATTTTAGGAATTTCTTAAAATTTTCCTCAATTTTCTAAAATTTTTCTCAAATTTCTAGGATTGTCTAAAAATTTTTAAGTTTTTCTAAAAATTTCTAGGAATTTCTTAAAAATTTTCCTCAATTTTCAAGATTTTCTACAAATTTCTAAGATTTTCTTAAAAAGTTTCTCAAAATTTTCTAGGATTTTCTAAATATTTCTAGAATTTTCTAAAAATTTTCTCAAAATATTTCTCGAATTTCTAGAATTATTCTCAAAATTTTCTATATTTTCTAAAGATTTTTAAAAATTCTTCAAGTTATTGAGGTCCTTTCCAAATTTTTTAAGGTTTTCGAAATTTTTCAAAATTTTTTTAGATTTTTGAAAGAAATTTGCCCCAAGTTTTACGTTTTTTTTTTTGACAAAATTGCCTAGGATTTTGACAAACATTACCCCTTATGCATACCCGAAAAAAAATTAAAAAAAAATTATATTAAAAAAATTAATTAAAAAAAATCAAAAATATCATAAAAATCAAAAAATCAAAACAAAAATTCCCTCCCCTAGATTTGTGTTTTTCTCAAAATAAACAATAAAAACTTAAGCCTTTTATTTTTAGATTTTTGCTAAAATAATCGTCCATTTTGTTGGTTGTTTAAAAGATCTTAATTGTCCCTACTATTTTGATCTCCATTGCATAGATACCTAAGCTAAACTCAAATCCCAATCATCATCCATCAATCAACATCCACATCATCAAAATCATTCAAACACATCAGAAATAAATCATCATCATAAGTCATCGGCATCAAATCACATGGGAGATCCTAAACATGCGTCTACGTTTTATATTTTCCATGCTTCGGTATTAAAAAAGTAGGAATGGGGTACTTACCGATTGGCGTCGACGAGACATGTGGTGGTCGAGCTCTCGCAGAAGAATGTCGGCGGTAATCGCATCATCAGGAGGCTCGTAGCGTCTCATCCTGCGTGGAACCACGCGATGAGGCAATGGTGCATAAGTGTGCGGGTCGAATGGCGCCGGATGACCATCTCCAGCATCGAGATCCAAAAAGCCAACAATCTCGGCCTTAGCAGCAACGTCTTCAGCCGTCTGCGCCGCAGCAGCTGCTCACGCCGCCTCAGCAACGCGACTGGAGGCAAGCTCCACCTCGAGCACGAGAGCATCCATCGCAGCAATGGAAGTGACCCCGCAAGAAGAGGGGTCCCGTCGTGCCCCTGAGTCGTCATCCCCATGGCCCTGGCCCGTCATGAAGAAGAATGAGATCACCAATAGCAGGGTGAACATCGTGAGAATGCTAAGAAGCAAGAAAGAAATCGGGAAAACATGAGAGATGGGAAAGAGTTTAAGAGATGGGAGAGAGTTTGAGAGCGCGAGAGAGTTAGAGAGAGAATGAGAGTGAGAGAAATGAACCACAACCGCACGCCTCAAAGGTCTTTATGCGCGCCTGGAGTTGGCGGTCGCCAACTCCAAAGTGAGCGACCGCCAGATTTCACAAATGCCACACGGCGACCGCCATGTTGGAGGGGATTTTACCGGGCGCCAGTCATGTCAGAGGGATTCTGTCCTGGCGATCGTCAGGTTTCCAAAGGTCGCATCGTTTCAGTTCGCCATTATGATGTTTTAGGGGTTTTTAGGGGTTGTTTGGGCATTCTAAATAAGTGTTTTGTTGTCGCTAGTAAGCATTTTATTCATTAAATTATTTTCTTTAATAAAAACAATTTTTAGAAAACATAAAATTTTTTATGTTTATTTTATGTGCAAAAAAGTTTTTTAGAGCTTTTTAAAAAAAAAAATATTTGTAATCTTAAAAAAATGTTTCGAGTACTCTATTGTGTGTGCTTTTAACCCTATTCAAACTCATGTTTTCCTCTGATAAATTTAATTTTTAAATCGTAATTTGCCTTTTAAATTATTTTTATCTCATACCTCGTCCTGAATTTTTAGGTCTTAACTTGACCTATTAATTCATAACTTTTTCCTCCGACCAATTTAACTTTAAGTTGTAACTTGGTTTTCAATTATTCCGAATCTTTAGATCTTAGCTCGACCTCTTAATTCGCAGTCTTTCTTCCCAAGAAATCAAACTTTTCAGCTGTAACTTGGCTTCCGATCATTTCAGTCTCGCTTCTGATAAACCGACCTTTAAGTCTCGCGTTCTTAAAATCCTGACTTAACCTATCAATTTGATGTTTACCTACTCGGTCCTCCTCATGACCATAAACTGCCTCGTCGGTCCTCCTCGTGACCCTAAACTGACCCGTCGGTCCTCCTCACGACCACAAACTGACTCTTCGGTCCTCCTCATGCCCATAAACTGACTCGTCGGTCCTCCTCACGACCCTAAACTGACCCGTCGGTCCTCCTCATGACCATAAACTGACTCATCGGTCCTTCTCATGACCATAAACTGACTCGTCGGTCCTCCTCATGACCCTAAACTGGCCAGTCGATCCTCCTCACGACCATAAACTGACTCGTCGGACCTCTTCATCACCATAAACTAACTCATCGGTCCTTTTCATTACCATAAACTGACTTGTCGGTCCTCCTCATGACCCTAAACTGACCCGTCGGTCCTCCTCACGACCATAAACTGACTCATCGGTCCTTCTCATGACCATAAACTGACTCGTCGATCCTTCTTATGACCCTAAACTTACCCGTTGGTCCTCCTCATGCCCCTAAACTGACCCGTCGGTTCTCCTAACGACCATAAACTGACTCGTCGGTCCTCCTCATTATCCTAAATTGACTCGTCGGTCCTCCTCACAACCATAAACTAACTCGTTGGTTCTTCTCATGACCTTAAACTGACTCGTCGGTCCTCCTCATGACCCTAAACTGACTCATTGGTCCTCCTCATGATCTTAAATTGACTCGTGTTTGCATTACACTATACCTATCTGCATCGTGTTAGCATTTATTCATGTTAAGCATCCACATCATGTTTCTTATAATTACATCTTTGCATTTTGCCCCATGAACTACGTTCTGGTCTGAGCCCTACGAAAAGGGGTACGTAGGCAGCTCGATAAAAAATTCAGGTACGACCAACATCATATGCATACTTGTATGCTTGTAGCCTAAGATTAACGGCTCGGTCAAATGGTTGTCGTCTCTGGGTCTTTGATATAACTTGCTTCACGCGTTGCTATGCAAGTTATATCAAAGAGGAGTAACTATAGACATCCCAATTTGACCCTGCCTAACCGTAGGCGAATTCAAAGTTGAAAACAGATGGATTAGTGCCTTCGTACGATCATCGGGAAGTGATCTAAGCTCAGTATTTGAACCCAGAATCTTCAAACCAATAAAATTTTGCCAAATTATCAAAACTTGCTGCCCAAGTAAGGCGACCGCTAACTCTTATTGTGGCGACAGCAGTAGAATTTTGTGAAAACCCTAGCCAAAAGTGGCAACCGCCACCTTTCATCATGGCGACCGCCACCTTACATTGTGGCGACCGCCATAGAACTTTGTGGAACCTTTCAAAACCTGGCGACCGCCAACTTGCATTGTGGTGACCGCCAACTCTAAATGACATGACGTGTCCCAAAGCGTGACAACACCTCATTGGTTGAAGAATTCTATAAATACCATACCCCAGCGTACGTTTTTAGTACGAATTTTGAGTGAGAGAGACTCTACCGATATATCGAGCGATCTTGAGCCCTGACGCCGAAGTCCTGCAGAAATACCGAGTCCCGAACCTCCAATACCTACATCAAAGCTTACATTGCTTGGATCGCCGCTCGAGGATTGGCACGCCGAGGCACATTCCACAACTTGAGGATTTTTCGGCAATCTAGGTACCCCGTTTAGATCCCCGATCTTTCTAAAGTCCACTTTCTCTCTTTAGAGTAATCGGGTTAAAAATTCAATTTCAATTTACAAATTTCTTTTTATTACATTCTTGCTTTACTTATCAATTACTTTATTTATGTTCTAGTATTTCATTTAATTTAGCTCACTTATTTATTTATTTGCTTATTTGAATTAAAACTTAATCAAATCATTAAATAGTGCCAATATTTCTAATAATTACAACTTGTTAATGTTGCTAATTATTGTAATTATGTAATTAAGGCACTTACATAAAAATGGTTGTGATTATCAATATTACACCCATTTAATTCTACTATTTCATTTCTTTTCATTTTTCTTCTTTTATGTTAATTCGATATTCTAGCATTTTACTTTATTTTTTTTTCTTTTAGTTAACTTAGCTTTACTTCACTTGCATTTTAATTCATTATTTTTATTGCTTTTCTAGTTTAATTTTAATTTACTTTTCAAGCATTTACTTTCCATTGTAATATAGCTTTTATTTCTTTGCTCTTAGCTTAATATAACTTCTTTAATATTTTTCTTTCTTAGTGCCAATATTTTACTTTCATTTTATTTTATTGTTTAGTTTCTAGCTTTTATTTCCTTTTCTTCTTTTTTCCATATTAGTGTAATTTTCTTTTCTAGTCTTTTATTTTCTTTCTAGCTTTAAATTTCCGTATAGCATCTTATCTCTTACTTCTTGTAATATCAATTTTATGTTTCTTTTTCTTTTTAGTTTAATGTTCTTTTGTTAGCACTAATCTAAATTTTCTTTTAATAAGCTTTATATATATATATATATATATATATATATATATATATACACACATATAGTTAAAACTCCATTATTCATGTTACTTTTTTTTTTCTTTTTTTTTTT
>JAULJZ010063930.1:0-13391 GCA_032270985.1 Heliamphora pulchella | reverse complement strand
ATAGCTTAGACGGGGGAACATGCATAAGATTTGCGTGAATCTGACACTTATGACACCTCCTCACAAACTGGATACAATCTATCTCCATTGTCATCCAAAAGTATCCCTGTCGTAGGATTTCTTAGCTAATATATTTTCGCTCATGTGTGGCCCACAGACTCTTGCGTGTATTTCTTTCATCAGTTCTTGGCCCTCTTCCGTGTTTACACACAGCTTATTGACCCCAGAATGTCCTCATTTATATAATCTGCCACTGTAAATAACAAATTGTGCAGATAGTTTTCGCATCGCCCTTTTGTCCTTCTTGCTGGCAAACTCGGGATATTCTCCTTTCTTTACAAAATTCTGAATGTCAAAATACCATGGAAGTGCATCAGTGCTTTCTTCAATAGCGGTTGTCATTTTATATGCCGGCTTTCTCTTCTGCTCAATTATCAAAGGTCTCATCTAAACTCCGGGTGGTATGTCAATCATGGATGCTAGGGTGGCCAGTGTATCAGCGAACTTGTTCTGCAGTCTTGGTATATGGGTGAAGATCACCGATTCAAAGCACGGTATCAACTTTTCTAGTTCTTGATGATAGAGAATCAAAGTTAAGTCCCTAACTTTCCATTCTCCTCTTGCTTGTGAAACTACTAGTGCTGAGTCTTCGATGACTTCTAGCTTCCTTGCCCCTAGTTCTAAGGCTGCCTCCAATTCAGCTAAACATGCTTCATACTCAGTCTGATTATTGGTGACTTCAAAATTGAGCTTTAGAGACAGCAGAACGTGCAATTCATCGGGAGTGACAAGAAGGACTTCTATTCCATAGCCATATTGATTAGATGCGCCATCAAAATATAGAGTCCACTTGTCATCCCTGACTTTCATTAGTTGTTCATCAGGAAACTGAAACTCTGTATCTTTATCTCCTCCAACAAGTTGGTCGGCCAAAAATTCTGCCACTGCTCTGCCTTTGATAGACTTTCGGGTAACATATTGGAGATCAAACTCAGATAATAACAACAACCATCGGGCTAGCCTTTCTGTTAGTGCCGGCTTTTCGAACAGATACTTCAACGGGTCTATTCTAGAGATGATGTTCACTGTGAAAGACAGCATGTAATGCCTCAATTTTCGGGAAGCCCAAACCAAATCCCAACATGTCTTCTCCAGTGGTGTGTACCGTATTTTCAACTCGATCATTTTCTTGCTTAAGTAGTAGACAGCCTTTTCGATTCCAGTTTCTCCTTCTTGTGCCAGCATACATCCCATAGCCGAATCAGTCACTGACAGATAGAAAATCAGTGGCCTATCAGGTTCGGGAGGAGCTAGAACAGGTGGATTTTGTAGGTATCATCGTACGACATCAAAGGCATCTTGGCATTTCTGATCCCATTCGAATTCGACCCCTTTCTTCAGCAGACGGAAGAGCGGCTTGCAGGTAGTTGTCAGCTTTGCGATGAATCGGCTGATAAACTGTATTTTATCCAGAAAACTCCTGACTTCTCACTCGGTCGTTGGAGGAGGAATTTCCAAAATTGCTTTAATCTATGAAGGATCGACTTCAATGCCCCGTTGAGTGATCATAAATCCAAGCATCTTTTCGGCAGTGACTCCAAAGGCACACTTCTGTGGGTTGAGTCGCATCTTGTAGTTCCGAATCCTTTTAAAGAACTTTTGTAGTGCTGCGATGTGGCTATCCCGATCCTTGAATTTGACTATCACATCATCCACGTACACCTCGACCTCCTTATGTATCATGTCATGCAGTAGAGTAGTAGCAGCCCTTTGATAGGTTACCTCTGCATTCTTTAGACCGAATGGCATCACACGATAACAGTAGGTCCTCCAGGGCGTGGTTAACGTCGTTTTTTGTGCGTGGGCTCCATTAAAATCTGGTTGTATCCGAAGAAGCCATCAATGAATGACAGCAAGGCATGCCCCGCTATACTGTCTACTAAGACGTCGATGTGCGGTAGTGAAAAATCGTCTTTCGGGCTAGCCTGGTTGAGATCTCGAAAATCCACGCAGACTCGGATACAACCATCCTTCTCCAAAACCAGTACGATGTTAGCTACCCATTTTGGATATTCGGTTACCATTAAGAATCCAGTGTTGATTTGCTTGGCAACTTCTTCTTTGATCTTCAGAGGCCATTCTGGTCAGATTCGCCTTAATTTTTGTTTGACCGATTTAGTATCAGGGTATAAGGGGATATGGTGCTGGACAATGTCAGAATCAATTCCGGGTATATCCTCGTAAGACCATGCAAATACATCTTTGAATTTTTTTAATAAATTTATTAGTTGTTCTTGTTCAACTAAGGATAAAGAAGAACCGATTTGAACATTTTGCGGTTAGCTTCATTACCCAGATTTATTGATAAAATTTCTTCAATCATTGGTTGGACACGCATTTTTTTTTCTTTTTATTAAAAATTTTATTTTTTTGAGAATATTCCCGTCGAATTCAGAATCGTCAGAAAGCGTATGAAATAAATCAAACAAAACAGAGTAACCAGAAATCTTGTTCATTTCATTAAAAACAGAGGGATTACAAACTTGATGGTAAAAGCATGGAGAGGAGCACCAACAGATGTGCCCTCGACTACAGACTCTGACTCAATCCCGGACTCAGGATAGACAATGTGTACATCACTAGACTCGATGGTCTAATTCTTCACCTCTTTTACAGCCGCATCGACGATAAGCTTGGTGCAATCGGTTGGTGCACCGAAATTCATCATGAAACAGTTCTGATTAGTTACTTGCAGTTGAGCCATCTTCTCGTTAAACAGCATTCCCATGTCGGCACCATCAAACTTGTCAGCCCAGTCTTCTTCCCGGACCTTCTTTCCTTCTTCTTTTCCTTCCACTGTCTCTTCCTCTTTCGTGTTAGACAACTGATGGCAGATGAAGATCTCCAACCCCGACAGCTTTTGATTGGTTTCCTCGTCGACCCACGGCTCTGGAAAGCCACAATACGAGAAATTGTCCCTTCCTTAACGAAGTACCCATTGAGCATCTCAGAATAATTGGCCTTTCGCCCCCTTCTAGGCCCTTCCTGACCTTCTTCCGTTGGTTTATACCCGAAACCAAAACGGTGCAAAGTCAGCAATTCCTGAATGGGTTCCGGGATTTTCTGCAGTTTACGTCCCAATCCCATACTCGGGAAGAAGGACATTTTCCTCATCATTGTTACTGCTCGTGGGTTGACATACCTTTCTTCTTCATTCATCAGTATCTGAATAGCCTGTTCTTCATCAAATTGAAAACCACTGAATAACACATCACCTTCACTATGCTGAACTTTCAACAGAGTTGTGTTCTCTCATCCTCTCGGGAGGTGAATGTTGTTTTCTCCATGGATAGTCAAAATCGACCCGTTTTTTTATCAATTTTAGTTTTTGGTGAAGGGTAGACGGTACCGCCTGGACATTTGGGTCATGCAGCCACGGCCTGCCTAACAGCAGATTGAAGGAGGCCGGCATGTCTAGCACGTGAAACTCAACTGACGTCTCCAGAGGTCCTACTGAAAATGCGAATGATACCAGTTCTAGTACCTCCCTTCTTGTATTGTCATAGGCTCGCACCCATTAATTGCAGGGAGTGAACTGGTCTGGCCTCATCCCTAAATAGATGGCCGTTCTCAATGGACAGACGTTCAAGCCAGACCCATTATCAATGAGGGTTATCGGGACCTATTTTTCTAGGCACTTGACGGTGATGTGAAGCGGTTTGTTGTGACTTTTTCCTTCAGCGGGTAAATCCTTATCAGAAAAGGAAATGACTTTTGGTTCGGCAACCGATAGAATAAGCCCAATGAGCTGCTCAGGGGTTGCATCTATTGGGACACTGGCCTTATTCAACACCTTTAAAATAGCTTACCTGTGCTTATGCGAAGCCATCAATAAGCCCCAGATGCTAATGTTGGCTTGCGTCTTTTTCAACTGTCTCAATACAGCATCCTCCTCCTCCTCTTGTTGGTAGACTTGGATTAGCGGTCGATACCATTCCTAGGCATTATTATTCTATTCTTACATCTTGTCTCGACTGCCTCTAATCATCGTGAACGAGCATGCTGTCTGATCCTCGGTTATTGAAACATGAGGGCGTGGTAGGTGCGCTGAGCAGATGTGCCGACTCAGGTCCTCCAATTCCTCTAGTGGGTTGGTAGTGACATTCGGTTTTTGGGTGACAGATGGTGGTGGGATCACCTTGTTGTCAATGAGGTTTTGGATCTCGTGCCGGAGTCTCAAACACTTGTCAGTTAGGTGCCCGTAACCTTGGTGGAAGGTGCAGTATTGGGAAGCATTAAACCTTGGTGGTAGGGGATCAGGAACAGGCATAGGGTCCAATGGCTTGATGAGCCCCTTCTCGACGAGTCGATTCAGGGCGGTGGACAAAGAAATATTGAGAGGAGTGAACACCCTATTTGGCCTTTGTTGCTGTTGGCTATTATCTGATTGTTGGGCGGTATTAGACTACTAGGCTGAAGAAGATGGGTTCAGGAAGTTTACCTCGTTTGAGCGAGACACGAGGTTGGTTGCAGCGGATTGATTTTGGTTGGTTGCGGGGAAAGCCCTTCTGGGTGGTTTCTGATTCGGTTTTGTTTTTCGATGTCACCAGATTGGATAGCGTCCTCAATTTGTACCCGAGCGTTGAACAACTGCTCAAAGGTGGAAAGCGACTGCGTGAGGAGGTAGCGCTTTAACGGAGACTGCAGATTCTTAACCACAATCCTCACCTGCTCTTTCTCAGTGGGCTTATTTGTCATTTTGGCAGCCTTACCCCTCTATCGGGTCAGGAAGTCAACAAAAGATTCCCTGTTCTCCTGTCGGGTCGTTTTGAGCTCTCGGATAGTTACATCCAGTTGGACATTGTAACTATATTGGCTGATAAAAACCGTTGCAATATCTTCTCAAGTTCTGATTTTAGCTACATCAAGGGAGAGAAACTATTTCTAGGATGCCCTAGAAAGAGTTCGGTGAAAGAGCTGATTCTTCAACTGGTCATCAATTTCTATTAGCGACAGGGTACCAACATACATTCGGAGATGAATTCTGAGATCTCCAGTTTCGTAAAAAATTTTCATGTCTGGTATTTTGAACTTTTTCGGTAATTTAGCATATGAGAACAGGCAGAGTCCCCCTACATCGAGCATATATTCCTCAACTCCCTTGGCTTTTCTGTGGACCTTTTACATCCTGTCGATCTTCTCAATCAGTGCAGATTCTCTAGACTACGCAGTGTTTTCCTCCTCAACTACCACCTGACGAGGGTTCCGTGGTGGTGGTAGAACAAGTTACGGTCCATCGAGGACCTGGTTGTCTTCCTAAAAGTCTTCGGTAATTTCATTCGTGTCATCCGGTTGTCCATTCGCAACAGGAATACGGGCCTGAATTGCCCGGATCTGTGCCTAATATTGCACTTGAGCCTGGGTCTGTTGCTCTATTGCTCTCTGTATATCAATAATCGACCTCATTAGGGCTGCCAGATTCAGCTCGTTTTTCACCATTTCAGTTGATCATTCAGGTACCCTACAGAGTCTACCTGTCACTGATCTTTTCTAGACACGTGTTAACTGTACTTTTCTCGTCTCAATGGTAATCCCACAAAGAAACCTAAATCCCAAAAGCAGAGTAACTGTATCAGACTCTTCCCGAGTGAACATTCTGACAACAGGTAGCCAATATCTTAGATTCCCAAAACAGTGAATCATGAGCAGATAAACACGGAGACTGAAATAATGTCCCTGCTGGGCTCATGTCGGCAGCATAACAGGATAACCCGAAAACTAAGAAGACGATTAAGAAGGGAAATCAACTAAATTGTAGAGGGAAAGCTCATCTAAGATGGGAAAACGGGCAGCACTTCGGTAGAAAAACAGAGCTACGTTGACTGGACTAGTTTGAACTAAAAAAAATTCTAAAAAAAAATGGGCAGCATGACGGTAGGAAATAACTCTCACAAGTATGACAAGGGTTTGAAAGAAAGGAGCCTATGTCAAAAGGGGAGAACCAACGACCCGGGAAGATCCCAGAGGGGAAAGAAACCTCCCTAGAAGTATTAAAACGAAACACGGGCATGATCCCGGGAAAAAAACTACGGTAAGAAAAATCGAATGTGGTAAAAAAATACAAAACCTGGGTAAAAATCCGAAAAAAAAAAGCTAGCCTAACCAAAGGATAACAGAAAATTCGGGTCGAACTCGGAAAAAGAACTAGCCTAAACTTAATCAAGACAATCCTAACAATATGCAAACAAAACATACAATGAAGAAAAATACATAATCCTACTAGGGATAGCAACACCTAATTGGGGGGGTTCTAAGTTTACTATATGCAAAAGGCCGATTTTGGTCAATTAAAAAGGGTACCTTCTGAATAGAGCCGGGTATATACCTCCCATATAGAACATGGTCAAATAGTACGCCCGAACTCTTTTACTGCACCTATGATAGCGTACAATCAGCAAGGATTGCCCGTCTCTCCAACAATCCCCGAAACGGATTAACGCTCATGGCATCAAGTCGATTAGGCAGGGGGTTTGAAGAACAATGCATATGCATATGCATGCGAAAATACAAATGAGAAATTTTATTAAGAACCAATGATATTTTTAAGTCTAGCCCTCTTATTTGATTTTAGAAACCAGTCCCCAGCGGAGTCGCCAGAAAATACTGTGGCTTTAGGATTTAGGGGTCATTTTGGAAAATGTTCAAAAATAAGAAATTCAAAAAATGTTTAGAAAAACCTTTTAACACCTTGAAAATCGAATTTTGAAAACCCTTTTTGTTGAAAATAGAGTCGCCACTTAATTTTTAAGAAAAACTAAAAAAAACAAAATTAGCTACTGATCTTTAGAACGTTAATCAGAGAAAAAGGGTTCAGGGGCTAAGGTATGAATCGAGAAAGGTGTTAGGCACCCCATTCGCCCAACCGTAAGGTTGACCTCTACTAATCATCATTGATTTTTTAGTATGATTTCTCAAATGTATACAAATAGAGAAAATAAAAATGAAGAGAGAACATTCAAAATCAAGTATAGAAATACATAGAATATGTACATAACACTTCAAAACAAATAAGTATCAAATGAAAAAAAAATTTTAAGTCGTATGACATGCAATTTTTATTTAAAGGATACATGAAATATACCCACATGCAATATTGTTTAAGCAATCTAAATTAACATGATTTGGTTAAAAGAATAAAAATATACTAAAGTGGCTAAAATTACCTAAACATGGATTGCAAGTAAAAGTAAGCTAGAGGCATGGTTTTAAAGAAAATGACCAAAATGTGTATAAGATCAAAGAAAACTAGATTGAAAATAAACTAGGTAGAAAATAAACTAGGTAGAATTGAGAATTGCATATAAAAAAATTACTAAAAGAAAATTTGCTAACAAAAGAAAAGAAGGAGTTTTATACTTGAAGAGAAATTAAAGTTCCAAAAGAAAGAAGAAAAAAATTGGCGAAATAAAAATGGTAGAAAATACTATTAAGAAGAAAATCTAATAAAAAGAACATTAAAAGATATTTTTTTGATCTTGTGTTTTTTTGTAGTTAATAGAAGAAAAGAAAAGAAAAATATTATAGAAGAGGAGTTAAGCTAACAAAGAAATATTTTAAAATAAAAAGAAGATTTAGTTATTAACATTTTACATTTTTAAAAGAGAATAAAATAAAAGAAAAAAGTGACATGAAAAGGATAATTGAGTTTTAACTATTATAAGAAAAAGAAAATTATAATACTACTTAAAAGTGAAAACTAACTTAAAAGTATATTCGTAATTTTTGGATTTAACAAAAGAATAAAAAAAATGCTATAGAAAGAAAATTAAGCTAACCTCAAAAGAAAAGAAAAGAAAAAATATAACATTTAAAAGAAATTTAAACTAATAATAAAATGCTAGAAAAAGAGATTACACTAATATTAAAAGAAACGGAAAAAGATATGAAAGATAAAAACTAGCAAAGGAGAATTAAATTAATACTTAAACTAATATTAAAAAGAAAAAAAAGTGAATCATTAGCATTAAAGAAAATAAAATTGTTGATAAAAAAAGATAGAATGCTACATTGAAAGAAAAAAAATGTTAGAAAAAAAATAAATTACATTAAAAAAGGAAAGAAAGAGAAAATACAAAATGACTACTAGAACATTAAACTAATACTTAAAAAGAAAATAAAAAAATAAAAAAAAAATGAAATGTACTAGTTAGAAATGGAATATTAAACTAAAAGACATTAACAATAAACTATATTACAAGAAAATGAAATAGGATGCTATGGAAAGTAAAGAAAAAAAATGAAATGAAATAGTAAAATCAAATTAGTGTAATATTAACAATTACAACCATTTTATGTAAGTGCCTTAATTATAACAATTAACAACATTAACAAGTTGTAATTATTAGGAATGTTGGCACTTTTTAATGATTTGATTAAACTTAATTCAAATAAGCAAATAAATAAACAAGTAAGCTAAATGAAATGAAATACTAGAATATAAATAAAGTAATTAATAAGTAGAGTGAGAATGCAATTAAAAGAAATACGTAAATTGAAATTGAATTTTAACTCCATCACTTCAAAAGAAAAGAAATGGAGTTAGAAGGATCGGGGATCTAAACAAAATACCTGAATTGCTTAGGAATCCTCAAGTTGGTGGAATGAGTTTCAATGGTTCAATTCTCTGGTGGTGATCTAAGCAAGGGAAGCAAGGGTTTAGGATTATCAGAGGCTCGAATCTCGGTATTTTGGCAGGGTTTCGGCGTCGGGACTCAGAATTGCTCGGCAACTCGGCAGAGCTTCTCTCACTAAGCCTCTCTATCAAAATCTCTCATTGAGAACGTACCAGAGGTACGGTATTTATAGAGTTCTTCAACCAATTAGATATTGCCATGTTCTAAGGCATGTCAGGCCATTTGGAGTTGGTGGCCGCCACAATGTGAGTTGACGGTCACCATGTTTAAATTGGCGGTCACTATGTTGAAAAAGGTTCCACAAGATTCTATTGACGGTCGCCATAATGAACATGACGGTCGCCACTTCTGGCAATGACTTGGGCAACAAGTTATCGATGGTTTGGTACAACTTCGTTGGTTTAGAAGGTTTCTGATGGTTTTTGATGGTCGGGTTCAATTACCGAGCTTGGATCACTTTTCGATAATCGAACTGAAGCACTTGCTCCACCTGTTTTCATCATCGAATTCACCTAAGATTGGGTGTGGTCAAATTGGGTGTCTACAGCTTATTATTGGTAATAATTAAAATATGATTAAAACTACCAAAAGAATGTTAAATAGTAAATTTGACATGAAAGATTTGAGTGTTGCAGATGTTATACTAGGAATTAAAATTTCTAGAACATCTAAAAGATATGTGCTGTCTCAATCCCATTATATTAAGAAGATTATTGAAAAACTGAATAAATATGATAATCGTCCAGCGAGAATACCTATAGATTTAAATCTCCACCTATTGAAAAATACTAGAGATGGCATATCTCAACTAGAGTATTCCCAGATTATTGACAACTTAATGTACGTGATTAATTGTACTCACCTGAACAGTAGATACACGAGTAACCCAGTAATAGATCACTGAACGACAATAGTTAGGGTACTAAAATATTTGAGATACACCTTAACTATGAACAGCACTATACGAGATATCCAACCGTAGTAGAAGAGTTCTGCGACGTGAATTAGATATCTGATACCAAATACTCAAAATCCACAAGTGGATATATCTTTACTTTGGCTGGTGCAACAGTGTCTTGGAAATCTTTCAAGCAAAAGTGTATCGCCAGGTCCACAATGGAAGTTGAAATTATTACTTTAGATAAAGTAGGGGAAGAAGCAGAATGACTTCACCAATTCCTAGAAGACATTTCAATGTGAACAAAATCTGTGCCTGCAATTTGTATTTATTGCGACAACCAATCGACAATGAGAAGAGCACAGAGAAATATGTATAATGGTAAGTCTCGACATATATGTCGAAAACATAACACCATAAAACAACTACTCTCTAATGGAGTTATCACAATTGACTCTATAAGGTCAAATGATAACATTGCGGATCCGCTAACTAAAAGTTTAGCTAAAGAGCAAGTTAGTCGATCATCGAGGAGAATTGGTTTAAAGCCTATAACTTAAAGAGTTGTCATAACGGACACCCAACATGGTGACTAGAGATTCCAAGAACTAGGTTTAAAGGGACAACTAAATTGTGAATGACTCAGGTGGATCACAACAGAGGTATTTCTCCTATCCATTTCTATGATAACACTGCGATACCTGCAGCAAGTAAAGGATAAGATAAGCTTTTAATGATTCTTATATCTTGAAAATTCAAGTGGAGTATTACAGGATACTCTTAATAAGAAATTACCTATGTGAGTGTAAACTAGGCATGTTCCATGAGAATGATAAGACTAAATTTCTCTAAAGCATTCATGAAAATCAGGTTGTTCAATGCCAAAATGAACACAATCATGAGAACCAAACGGTGTTAGGAAATATCCCGTGTGATTTTCTATTGTCTTGATTTACACAACCGGCTAAACAGTTCAAGACATCATATTCATTGATTAGCCAGTAATTCCAATAGACTTTCACAAAGGAAAGTTCAAAGCCACAAGCTACCTATCTCTATGCAGGAGATTTTCGCTTGTACTCTCTTTTGTGTGTTTACATTTGCATATGCATTGATTTTATAGCCATTTCTCATTCATATGGGGGATTGTTAAAATCAAATTCAATAATCTTATTTTTTGTAAACTTTGGGCCAAAATAAATGTGGGCCCATTCACCTTTTGAGTTGCGACCGGGGTGCTACGCGTTCTCCTCCACGAGGAGATGAACAACGTATATTTGTTTGCTCAAATCCGATAAGAGGTAAATGAAAAATTGATGTTCAAAGTCGTCGCTTGAACATAAATTTTGTTGGTTTTAATGGAAGTATGTAACTTCAATCCCACATTGAAAGTTCTTGAGGAACTAAGTGGGCATACATAAGCTAGAGTTAGACTAATGGGAGGGTTCGTTGGGGGTATCCAGTTTTATGGATGGGAGGTCGGGCTCAAGCTTGGGCTCAGGTTTAGGTTTGGGTTTGGGTAGTGGGTTGTGGGTCGTGTGTTGACCCGATCTGAGTAGCTTATATATTTTTAAAAAAAATTTATTTAGATTTTTATTTAAATAAAATTTTCAAATTCGAATTTAAAATTCGTTACCGTTAACCCAATTGGTTAAAAATCCTATGGTTAATTTCCAGGAAGGAGCGCTCGCGAAGCGCTCGCGGAGCACTCAAGCACCCATTGCGAAAACCAGACCAATAAGGCGCTCGGGAGGCACTCGCGGAGCGCTTAGGCACCTCTCATTCCAGTGTTCATTGAGTACTCGAGCGCCAGAGGCCCCCTCTAAACTCCAGTATAGGGTGCTCGCGGAGCGCTCGAGCGCCGATGACGAAAAGTTGCACCAGTTCTGAACGGGTGCAATGACTGTTTCGAACAGTCATTTCTGAGGCTATATATAACCATCGTTCTGCGTAAATTTGGCATCATATATTCCTTCCTACATTGTAATAAAAATATATGCAAGTTCTAGAGTCCGAGAGTACAAAACACTTAACGGTTCGCCGTACCCGTAGATTGGAGTGTGCTTCTTCTTCTGGTGTTGATCGTTGTATCCTAGAAAATTGACATCCGTGAATCCCATTAACATCACTGTGAGAAACGAATCTATATTAAGAAAATAGTATCCAACTCTAACATCGATCATCTGCTTTATTTTGGTTTTCGCAACTGTTCGTAAGAATTTATTTTTTATTTTTTGTTTTAAATTTCTGTATTTTCTGTTTGTTTTGATGGTACAATAATGAATTTTGATTGTCTTTTCAATTCTTTTTGCCCAACAAAAAATAAAAATAAAAGAAAGTGACAAAAATAATCGAACTAGTAAATTCATCTATTAGATCAAATAAATTTCATTATATATATTTTAAAAAAATAAAAACCAAAATAATATATATTTCTTAAATTAATGCAACCAATACGTGCACCTCAAAAGTTGCACGAATTTTTTTGAAAACAAAGAATATTACAAAAACAAATAAATTTATCAAAAATTATGGTGATATACAGTAAGACCCTTAAAACAGCATGTTGAACATTAAAGATTAGTCTTGGCTAAGTTCCGTGGACATGAATTGTATTCGATGCACAAAAAATATAGATTGGCTCGTACATAAATTTTGTTTTTGAACCAATAAATTTTTAGTTGTTTGTGAAATACAACCAAACAAGGCCAAAGAGGAAGTTTGGTTTTTTTTTTGAAAAAGATAAATAAAAAATTAGATTGTTTAGAATTTTTTTTTGTTATAACTTTTTTTTTTAATAAAATGTCTAATATATTTTTATTTTTTGCTTTTTAAGTTGTAATGGTTAGGATATTAGCACGACTCTTTTTATTTTTACAAGGAGAGTTGATTTTTTAATTGAAAATATTATATTCATTTTACTGCACAAAAAATTAGAGTGTTTGGAATGTGTATAAGTTTTTTTTTCTTGAAAAAAATTTAGTGGCTTTTTAGAGACACCTAATACCACAGCTTCAGGGCCCGTTTGGTAACTCTAGCTTTTTGACTTTTTGGCTAAAAATACAAAAAATCAACATAGTTCGTTTGGCAAAAAACAAAAAGCTAAAAAATCAAAATGTCAAATCAAAACACTAACTCCTAGAATATTTTATTCAAATTCCAACTATTTTTAAAATACAATAATATCGCTTATTCATAACTTATTTACTACTACTACTAATTACATAAAATTGTTAATATCAAATATATATAAAATGGCAAAATTGTCCAATGTAAACAGAAAGAAAAAAAGCCAACTTTTAACCCAAACAATCAATTTCAAAAAATCTAAGTTAAAAACTAAGTTACCAAGCAACCTAATTTAAATCAACTTTAATTTTTCTTGGCTAAAAACGTAAAAAGGCCAAAAAAAAAAAAGCTTTTAAACTATGTTTCCAATCGAGCCCTAAAACCTAAAAATTGACTTTTTATATAAAAAAATTAATAACTTTTATATGCTAAAAAAATTACTTACACAGTTACATATAAAAACACACGAATGTGTATATCTATATAATAAAATAGTTCAGTATTTTTAAAATATTTAGGGACAAACTATGCTTTAATGGTTATGATGTTTTTTAATAAAATTCTAAAGTTGAGATTTTACTTGGCAAATGAAATTTCTACCCATTCTCCGTCAACAAACATTTTTTTAAAATACGCATCATTACCAAACTCTAAAAACTATTTCAAAATTCTAAAAACTCTCCTTACCTCCATCTCTATCGAAGTTTCTCTAAACCCTAAAAATTATAATT